>JAECUM010000741.1:77500-280542 GCA_016617855.1 Megalonaias nervosa
ATATAGTCATATCCAGCATATAGCTTCATTAAGGAGTGTTTTGTAGAAATTCCCAGTTTCATATAATATACGCTGTATTGTTATTTAGGGAAAATATGGAAATATGACCTGTGAAATTAGGTTGCAGTGGCAATTGCTACGTAAAGGTATCTGCTACTTTATTGCTAGAAGCACTGATTAGCAGGTCCATAGTTTCAAAAGTATATTCCATCCAAAAATTAGTCTTTTCCGAGCAGTTGATCAACAATGTAGTATTAAGCATTCATACATTTATTAGACAGGGCGCTAACTCAGTAGGCTCACTAATGGGAATAATTCTCCGAATCACTTTGTTCGGTTTAGAAGAAAACAAACAAAAAAAAAAAAAAAAAAAAAAAAAAAAAAAAAAAAAAAAAAAAAAAAAAAAAAAAAAAAAAAAAAAAAAAAAAAAAGTATTAAAACAAAATAAAAATAAAACCAACAATAAAGACAAAAGAGAAAGAAAAAAGAAAAACGAAACAATATAATCAACATATTCTGTCAAGCCAGATTACAACATTTGCTAAAAGGTCACTTAGAATTTGCACAAGATTTACAGATTGAATATCTCAGTCTAATGACATGTTGGAAAATAGCTAAGGATATATATATATATATATATATAGTATATAGTATATATATATATATATATATATATATATATATATATATATATATATATATATATATATATATATATATATGGTGCAGAAAGAGAGAGAGAGAGAGAGAGAGAGAGAGTACTGATTAGGTGAACTCGACGCTTACAATCTCACTGTACGGGCTGAAACGCAGAAAGGGCTGGTGTTGTCTACAAACGGAACTGGTCGTGAGACAGTCGCTAATTAGGAAGTTAGTATATGCCTTTATCTTTGTCCACTATGCACACATTATGAAGAAATGCCCATCTGAAATTACTCGTTCAAGGAAATATAGGCAGCTTTCACCAGGGACCGAACTGTTCTGCAGCATGGGCGCACGCAATATTTCATCTCCAATCATGCTTCGGCCTACATCAGTAAAACTTAAAGGTCACCGGCCATACTCCAACATTTTTTTTTTTTTTACATCAGATTTGCATTACATGATTACAAGTAGTTGTACCCGCACAAAAAGAACAAAACAATTATCAAGTGTAAAGAAGAAATAATGATTTAATTACTCGAATAGAAGTATACAACGCTGTTACTTCCCCTGAGCTACAATTTCCCACCTATAGAGGATGACAGCCGGAAATGACGTACATTTATCCCCACATGACGAAGTACATGCTTCTTGTTGTCGAAAAAAAAAAAAACACTATAAACTATGGATAGGGAACATTTAGATGAAACTACTGAAAACTAATTTACTGTTCAGCATTATATCGATATGCGTGCACGACGCACTAGATTGTGTTGCTTTCAAAACTGTTCCATTGTTTCAGTTTACTTTGAAAATTCCGTTAATTCCGGTAGAAAGGAATCAATGCTGGATTCCCTATGTTGGCCGACTTTATATAAATATATATATATAAATCGGCACACTTAAAAGAATCCAAAGGAGCCAAACTTGGCTTCCTTGTGTCGGCTGTCTTCAAAAGAAAAAATCGGCACACTTAAAAGATACCAAAGTCAGTTTCCGGGGTCGGTTTGCTTTGTAATAAAATAAACTTTGTATTTGATATCCTGTCGGTAAGTTTAAGCAAGGAGTTTATTGCACGCTGCTAGTTGTGTTTATTCATCACCCGGGCTTCTATTTGTTTGCCATGACGTAATTCTTCTTGAGAAAATCCCTGTCTTTAGTTGTTAGAAACTGATACCTGCCGCAGGAAAATAACGTCGTAGAGGAATATAAGGTTTCTAGCTCAGAGACCCTCCTAGACACATCTATGTTGACATTTTCTTCAGCTCCGATGGTGATTTTTACATGACAACATATGTTTTGTCTGGGTAAGTGAGTCTCTGATCTAGAAACACTTATATTTCTTTACTACTGTAGTCAATTTATTTATCAATGTTAGATAAAATTATATTAGAAATTGGAAATATTATATAATATGGATTATTACAAAGAGTCAATAAGAAATGTTGATCTAAGAAATCGATTTTTTAAAAGATTGAAATCCATTAAATTAGGTTCGAGATATATTGGTATAAAACCTAATATAATAAGCGATTGTATTAAAAAAGTTAGTTAACATTTATCGAGGAAGTACGCATCAGTATGGTTGTTTGCCGACGAAGACGATGAGCGAATAATAGAATAGAACTCAAGACCTCGAGTACGAGAATTCATCACTCTAACACTTCCGCTGCGGACTCTACTTACAAATTACGTTTCGGAAATTGTTATGAAGTATCTAATGATGTTCACGACAGACAGACTGAACAATTGTTAAAGCTACATTAAAAATCCAACACACAGACACACGTTTCAGAAATATGTTGAATAAAATGCATTGCGACGTATTTTGTATGAAGGAAGACTATATAAATGAAGCAAACAGATCCGCCGGATGTTGTTGTGAAACAGCTGTCGCAGTGTACATGTAAAGCTGAAAGTCAATAACATACTTGGAATTTGCACAGCTATATAACCTACTAAAATTAATACAAGATAATGTACATTAAATTCATCAGTTAAAAGACGTAAAATATTATTTTCCCTTACAAATTATGCTGATCCACACACACACACACACACACACACACACACACACACACACACACACACACACACACACACACACACACATCACAACGGTCACGTAATGCAAACACATTCTCTCCTTTTAACCAATGAGTCAATGTTATGCAATTAACTGTACGAGTTATTTCCCGTTAAAATACAAGGAAGACAGACAGAGTTATCTCCCGTTAAAATATAAGGAAGACAGACAGGGTTATCTTTTTTTAAAGAATTTCATCTCCTATCACAAGAACATCAACAGTAGCTATAGGAAATAATTCATTGTCGTGTTTATGCAAATAAAATTTAATTTTTCCTCTTAGATTTCGATGACATTCAAGTAACTCTCATTACTACCCTGTTGACAAAATACTTACAACCTTTTGAAAAAAACCTTCGACCGGTTTAAGTCAATATTAATCTTGGTATATTTTTCTTGTCTGATAGGATTATGAAGATTATCATACTTTAACTTGAGCTCATCTCGTAACTTTTCAAGCTAATCAAAATATTTGCTGTTATCTGATTTAATAAGCGAGAGTTTAATTCTATCAAATTTACTAAAACAAATGCCTGAAATTTCATCATTAAATTCAAATGATAATTGCTGGCCATTAACAATTATTTTTTTTAATTTTGTTACTAACTCCATCGGCCATCGTTACATTTTCGAACATCATTTCTAAAGTTTAGACAAAATTAATTAAAGATGATATCAAATATATCAAATCTGGTACTGGCATAGTGTCCAATAGCTAACGTATTAATTCCGTCATCACAATAGCGTTTGTCGTCAAAATTACTTAGTCCACGTTTTGCAATTGTATCTATTTCAAGTTTGTGATGATTTGTCCTGAAAACATTCGTTTAAAAAAGCCGACATTATTGTTTAGCGCTGCTTTAAAATCATCAAATTTCATACACATTTTTACTTGTCCGCGAGGAATACCTTTTGCTTTTTTTGTCAGTTTATTGTCATCTAAAATTACCGCACACATTTTACATCATAGTCCAACAAATTCCTTAACTGGCACAAACATAAATTCATCTTTCATCTTGCCGATGACTTTCTTGTTAGTTGGATCATGAAATCCACTATCTGCTGGATAATCTGATAAATAGGTCACGGTGGTCATAGACGTCTTGATAAACATCCTCACATTTTATGTTATAAACAAGTGACTCTGTATCAGTAAATAGTAACTCCGAGTTTGGCCACTACTTTTTGGCAAAGTTGTAGCGAAAGTCGTACATAAGTCATTTTGAAATATCAAGTACAGCTGCACCAACATAAATCGGTTTAACTTTAAATTTGTCCTTCGTCGCTGTATTGCAACAAGATTTTCATTAAATATTTTCATACTGACAAAACCGTCATCGTTGACTAATTTATTTCTGCGATTACATCACTTACAATTTCAATGTTTACTCGCTTTCTGATATTTTCCATGGTCTTACAAAATACGGAATTGTTCATCAGCTTGAAAAAGTTTTCTCAAAGTCGTTCTTAGGAATAGCGCTACGTTTGGTATTTAAATCAATATAATCTGCCATCCAGCGTGATTGATTGAATTTTAGCATGCGATGAACCTTCCTAAGGACCAAGCCGTGGTCAACTGCTTGTTTTAAATTTTTGTAATGTATCACGTAATTCTATTTACTGAGTAATTTTGGAACTAGCTATTAACGATCGAATTTTTTGCTGTTGTCATTGCCTGTTGTTCAGGCGGTAATAATCTATAATAGATCATCACTGACTCTGCACAAAACGGATAGTCGTTATGTAGATCATGAAGTTGTCGGGGATAATCAAAATCACCTTCAACAAAATAACTGACATTTTCTGGGAGATTTTTCTCAGTTTCTTTAAGAAATTGGTCTGGAGTTATCCAATGAAATCCACTGCACGGCATTGGCTCTGACATTGCATAACCATATAAATGATGAGAGTCAAAATAAATAATAAAATTTGACGGGTAAATTTTTATCGTAATTTCTTAGGTACTTGTTGTTAGCTACCGCATATTTTTGGTTATGACGCTAATTCCGCCGCGAATTCCTTTTTCAATAAAATTAAACATATCAACATCAGTAAAGAGATCCAATTCTATCTCACTTGTTTTTAGCAGAGCGCCCCACGACAATCCTGGAGCAGAATAATACCAACACGGGTCTAGTCCATAATTTTCATGACTAACTCGACGAAAGCTGTCGAAAACATCTGCTAACAACAACACATCTGTTTTCAAATATAAATCATGATAATCACCGAGTGTCTTACAACCAAATTAATCCCAAGTTTCTTGTGCGTATTTGTACTCGTCGGATATACCTTCCCCCTTTAGCTGCGAGTAAAATTTATCTTTGTCTGGCAGAGAAGTTTCATAAAATCTGCTCCAGTCGAGGTACTCGTACGGAAAGACACATTTATTGTCAGGTAGTCATAATCCCTAACAAAGCAACTTCGCAGATTACCAAAACTGCTACAACCTTTTACAAGCTCGTCCAGCGGCGCCGCCATAAATTGCAGACTGTCGATGAAACGTAATTTGCCGAGCGTAACTGACATATATGTTTCAAAATTGTTCGGAATACATTTTATTACACTACCTAACCTTACTTTAGGATTAATTTCCTTATCGCCAAATGCTTCGACAATAATATGACTATCATAACCACGGAAATTATGTAAAACGACAGGAATAAAATCTGGTGTATGAAATTTCAAATTACAATTATTATGTGCGGCTCCGCGATATTGGCCGGTTAGATGACAGTAATCGCGCACTTTATCGAGGCTGAGGACTGGTTTGTCACAGATATGATAATTAATTGCCTCGGAAAAATCAAGTTGTTGTTTTGGTGTTATTTTTGTTGTAGCTGTTTTAGATAAACCGTCGGAGGTTTTATTAACATCATCCATTAAATCTTTTAGTAACCACACGGCAGGACTTTTACCCCTATACAATTTTATTGGACTTGAGAAATTATCGTTAGAGCAACAAACAACTTTATAAGCTACTCCACAGGGAACATGTTGTTGTATTTTTCTGGTGCTTGATTTATTTGGATCATTTTCTGCGCCTACCACAGGAACAAGTAAACACTCGAAGTCAGCATACATAACAAACGGAATAATTAATTTATGATTATAATTTTTAAATTTTAAAACTTTTTATTTCTCTGTTGGCATTGTTATTTTTTGAACATTAATACGGTATTTAACATGCTCTTGTAAAAGTCCAGGTTTAGAAAAACCTTGTAAACAACCATAACATAAATATTTCTTATTTTTATCTTTGCTGTATTGTCTACCAACTAAGCCATTAAAGTTTTTCATCCAAAGATAATGTCCCTTATAAAACAGCAAGTTTATTCTGTTTTGTGTAGCTTTCTCTGAGATGTGTCTAGGATAAACATTTTCACGTTCGTCAAGACCAAACACATTAACCGAAACATTATTTTGCCCCTCATACTTTGGTATTTGATTTTCTGCAACTGGAAAGTTAATGCCATCAAAATTTAATTTTGACACGTGACTAAAATATTTGTCGACGCGATCAGCATTTTTTTTTCCTGCTGGAAACATCGCAGAGAGTATAACCCATTGGAAACATTTGTTATCAGAGTTCTTTACGTTTATGCAACATTTCTTGTTTTTAATTTTTTGAGGGAGATCAACGTAAGAACTACCCCGAAGTACGTTATATCTTGCTGTGTGAAATAAAACTTCCTCGGTCGCCACAAATTTCCAACCTGATTCTGATGCAGTAAATTCTTCCAATTTTTTAAATTTATTTCCTGATGTTTTCATCGGCAACTGAGGAAATATTTGTTCCAGCTAATATGTTTCGTGTTTTAGCTGTTAAATATGGTTTGGCTATCTCTGTATCTTTTTGAGGTGCATGTAACTTTGATAAAATAACATGATACTGTACTATTAGTTTGATGCTTTTATGTACTGCAAGTTCTCACGTTACAGTTGGATATTAGAGATGAAACAATTTTGTAGAGTTAAAATTTGCTAAAACACCTTGGATATCAAATTTATAACTGTTATCAAATCCTTCAAAAGCGGTAGCTATGCTTTTAGGTTCTCCTATAAGGCTCTTTTTGGCTATATCTCGCAATTTCGGCATTGTTATATAACATTTGATATATTTAATTGATATTGCTAGTTGAAAAATCAAGTAGAGATTAAAATTGTTTAAGGAATAATGACACAAAATTTGAGTTACATAAGACTGAAGGCAGAGGAACAAGAAAAATATCATGTTCATCCCAAGTACAACTTGTATGCAGTGATACACGTCAACTATGGTAAATCAACACCAGCTGGTTATAAAATTAGCGTAAAATCGGAAGGAGATACAGATAGAGTTGAAATGTTTAAAAAAGATTTTATTTATAGGCTGTCTTGTGATGCAATTCCAGAAGGACAACGAGTTTATAGAGTAAATAACTCGATTAACGATGATAATATTGAAAACTTGTCTTTACAAAATGAATTTCAACCTCACCCTGTGTTTTTATCTTTATGAGGCGAATGATCAAGAAATCATTCGAAATATCCGAACGAAAAAAGTGCTAGATAATTTGCAAAAAAGTGGATACTTGTTCGTGGTTGTTAGAGGAATAAAATCAGATTTTGTTGGTTATTATAACCATCGTTTTGTTTACAAAATTTTTAACGGACCTATAACCGATGGTTTAGTGATAGACCACGTTAACGGCGTTAAAACAGTTAATCGTCTAGAAAACTTCAATCTTTTCACTCAATAAGAAAATAGCCGACGAGGAAACACAGGTAATTATTATAATTTTAGTAAAGTTAAACCGGTTGTTTTAATAAATTTAGAAAACGGAGAAAAACTAAATTTTCCTTAAATGACAGCTGCAGCCCGATATTACAAAATAAATCCGGCAGCAGTAAAATTTGTTGCAGATGGCAGAACAAAATCGGCAACATCACAATCGACATTTCACAGTATCATCTTCAAATACGACGGTTAATTATATTTTTCCAGCTCGTTTTTAGTTAAGCAATTATAAGCAAACATTAAAATATCATCTTTGTTAAATTTTAGCGTCATTACTGCGCCATCATTAAGTTTATTTTTTTCTGCCGCTGTTAGCAGAATTTCATTAGAGTCACCTTGCATCACATTAACATTGACAGAATAAGAACTATATTCAGACAAACATTTTCGCACTGCTTCGGCTAATTCTCTGTAATTTAATATATTAACTTTTTGATATTTTATCTCATCAGTCATCTTATTATTGTAAATTAGATAAAACTATATTATGATATGAACCTGATGAAACGACTTGCTGATATAATCGCGGACGATAATATTACAGCAGGAGATGCTGTCTTTGGCGATAAACACAACTTTGTTGGCTATACAGAAGACGATATTCTATTTAACAACGACGACGAACAAGACAAAATTGTTGGAGTGGTTGATAAAAAAAATTACAGCAGACCGACAACTGGACAATATGAAGTTAAATATCATATCACAAGGAAAATCTCGAAATTTAATTTTCAGTATATGAAAATCAGTCTTTTTGGCAGCTGATTAAACCATTTTTAAACATTAGAATCCCGGGCCGACAGAACAAAAATGAAATTCGACTTTATATTTGTCAAGATTTTTAACCTAATGATGATCTCTGAAGATCGCAGACAATATCTAATATCGTTATGTAAACCTGTAAAATGTAAATCTGTTAAACGTTAAGCACGAGGAAATTTATAACAATATTATTAATTTATCGACTTAGTTGGAACCCAGCTGTTAAATTTATCGCTGTACCCGCATCACTTGACAAGGATTTTATTACCTTTTTTCCTGATAACTCTTTCAATAACGAAAACATCTTGCTCAGTTTTCTGCAGTTCTTGTTCGTAAAAACTGCCTGTTATTGGCTCACCCAATAAATCCTTTAGCACATATGTTACAGGTATTGTCAGTAAAACTTTATCAACAACAAATACTTCTTTGCTCCAGTCTGGGGTAAATACTTTTTCAAATGTTTTTTTTTTTTCCCGTTAGAGAAATTCTAAGTCGATCACCAAGTTTAAATTTATGTCTACGATACATGTTTTCATTTGCAAGAATGGGATTTTTAATTGCGTCGCTTGGTGACATTTTTATTGATCTGTGCTTCGTGTTATTATACATCCCGATAAGGTTCTGTAGATCGTCAATGTATTTATTTGTATTTTTAGCTGTCAAATGTTTATGTATCAACTCGTTTAGTGTGCGATTAAATCGCTTGATGACGACACTTTTTCCTTCTTTTCCTGTAACATATTTTTAATGTTATTTTGTTCCAGAAACTGCTCACATTTTTTATTAAAAACACCGCTCCGTGGTCAATCCAGACCTTATTTGGCCTTCGTTCCATACTAACGATAATTTGTTTTAACCCATCAGGTATTGATGTTCCAGTTTTATCCGAAAGAGGTACACTAAACGCATATTTGCTAAAAACATCTATGACGTTAAAAAGATATTTCGCGCCAACGTTAAATTAACTAAGGCCTGACACATCAACTAAATCTATCGCCCAGATACCGTCAACGGCATTCGCGACAACCTTACGTCGTGGAAACGTTTTCTTAATGTTTATGTAGCTCTGATGCCACATCATCATGCAATTGTTTTCCAAGACCTAACTTATATTTTGTTGCTATCATTGTTTGAACTAACCTTCTAGCAAATTGTTCTCTCATATTTGCAGGTTTCATATCTTGAAGTTCGTGTAGGACTATCTTATCACAGCCGTTCTTATCTTGTTCGTTATCACGATAACAGATATGACACATTGCTATTGCATCGATATTATATGGTTCTTGTCCTGGTAATGGATTATCGCTTTCGTCAAGTTGTTTGTCCAGTGGATTGTACGGTCCACTATATTTATAGCCAGACAATGTCCAACCAGTCCTCAGCCTTGGTAATTTTCCAATAAATTTGTGGATGTCAATGCCGCTGCCAATTACCTCACGTCGATTGCATGATTAACAGTATGTAACAATTGTATCTTGTTCTATACAAAGAGCTTTATCACAATTACCATTACATTTCATTTTTTTTTAATCGTCGACAAAATTTACCTTCGTCAATTAATCATCTACCAAAATAATTGTATCGGGGCTCGTTCCAGATCCAGTTGTCGATTTTAAAAACATATTTTTTTCTACCGCAAACAGCGCAAATGCTTTTTAACATCACCCTGTTGTTCTTTGTTTTTTCCGTTGTCTCGTCAGTATTCGCTGTTTTAGTTTTACATTTGAGACAGTGTGTTGACATATTCCTTAGTTTAGATAACATTAATTACACTCTCATCATCAACGTGTCCGGCGACGGAGTCAAATTGCAAAATAAACTTTAAAAATTAAATTTAGGCTGGGACATCTGTCGAATAAACATAATACAATAATAACCACAAGCTGATGTTCCAACCGGCTGTAGTTGATTAGATGAGTAATTTATTTTTTAAATTTTTTTCAAAATGTATAAGATCACTCGGAGGAAGTCCGAACGAATCAAAATAATTATTGCTATGGACAGCAGCCCAGGGAGTGCCGGATCCATCATCAAAGTTTTGTATATTTACAACACACGAACCGCCTGCTGCTACATTATCTAATTCATCTTTGGAATATACTCCACGAAATTGATAATGTCATTCAATCTCGACATAATTTCGAAATTATTCAACGACGGTGACTTCGTCATTGATGTCAACGGCGTCTGGTGCCCGGTAGAGTCATTCCTCGTCCAATCCCTAGCAGGTTCGGAATTAGACTGCCTTCTAATCCTGCTAGCAGCGGAGTGAAAGGAATAATTCCTCCTTGTTTTGTTTTTCTTGGAGATTTTTTTCGCTGGCTACTTCTTTTCTTCAGTTTTTATCGCTGGCGATTTTGTCGCAGGCGATTTCTTCGCTGGTGATTTCATTTTTTTAGCTGACGTTATATTATTTATTGTTATATAACATTTGTTTGATTCGTCTCCTGAAACCGCCTTTGTAGTTGCTCCAGATACTGCCCCTGACGCTGCCGCTAGTCCCAGTTTACCTAACACAGGAAGAATCTTTGGAAAAATTGCAGAAAGTGCTGGTCCAAAAACTCCGCCGTGTTTTGCCATAAATTTTACCTGTGCAACAGATAACCCTAGGATGAAGCCTTTTCCCTGATCTAGCCTATTGATTTGGTTTTGAATTAACATTACTTTTACTGCGGCGGCGTCCGTCTTTGGAGATATCATTACAGAGACAGAATTACGTTTGGCAACCGCTGCTGATAATTTTTTAATTTGGCCGGGCGTACGGTATATTTCTCTAGCTGTGTACTTTGTTTTCATTTTATGCTTGTTTGTTAGATTAAACTTGGACAGTCATTCTACCTTTGACTGAGTCAATCGTCAAGTATTGAACGCTAGAAGTAGTAGATGTATATGAGCCTTTAATCTCAAAGAGGGTTTTAGCTCAGAAAACCCCCACCCCTTCTAACATAAATATATTCTAACATTTTTTCACCACCTCAGAGACCCCCTCTCCCTCAAACAACCACCCTCCTCCAAATTTTTATCTCAGAAAATGATGAAATTTTGCAATCCAAAGAGAATGCTGTCTCAAAACACCTCCCCTAAAATAAATATATTCTGACATTTTCTTACCACCTCAGAGACCCCCTCTCCCTCACAAATAGGAACACCCACCTTCCAAGCACATGCTAAAAGCACAATAAAATATTATATACAATGTCCTATTACAAGGAGCCAATTTGTAGCTTCGGATTTAATCTAACAAACAGATTTTGTAAAAGATTTAAATCAGCTTCAAGATATAGTAACATTTTGTCAAAAATATGTTAGAAAAATATTTTCACTTACCTGTTCATGTATAAATCCTCTAGCAGAAATGGCTACGAAGAAAATTTTGACTGCTTTTTATAACGTTATTCCGGAAAAATATGTTGGAAATAACCTTGATTCCATAACATTCTGTAGTGGGCGTTATTTTAGGAAAATCCATTGCCAATTACCTATCTTTGACCTGATTTTGGCGTTATAGTCTAAAAAATCCATTGGAAATTCCTTATCTTTAGCCTTTCAGAATGATCACATAATTTAGTTATTATGGAAATTTCTTGTGGGCACTATGACGGCATCAGAATTTTCCTTTGTAATCATTTTATACATTTAATCTCCAGGGAAACCAAATCTGTATATTGCAATATATTATGCATTACTATGTTTGCAAATATTGATTTTTATTCACAGCACAGATATTGCAATGGCAAAGAGAAAAATATATTGTAAGGAATGCAAAGCTTTCTTAGTATCTAAGACTATTCACATGATCGGATATCAAACGAATAGACTGCAATTTATATTTTATCATATATCATAGAAAACCAAAGCATTTTATCATTTACTCGTACACGATTTTGAAAACATTTTTCTATATATTTTCAGAGAAGGGGAAGTAGTATATGAATGGGAATTTAGGACACTTTTATCTGTTTCTATAGATCAAATATTTTAAATCTTCTGTCGTGAAAAAATGATGAACAGGTAAGTGAAAACATTGTTTGAGATTATTTTATTTTATACCCTACCATTGCTATACTTTTTTAATTAATCTTTTTCATATCTGCTAACTCTCTTTGGCAAAATATCCGTTAACATACTATCAATAATACGAAACTCACGTATTAAATCGTCCGTATCATATTTTATACCAAGCAACTAAGATCGTATCTGATCAAATAATTTTTATAGGTGATACTTGCTGTTTTACAAACATTATTTTTAGTTGCAAGTTTAGGTTCAATTTTTTTTACAAGGGTTGAAAGAGAGACATCGACACCAGATATTATTAACAAAAACGGATTTAATGATGCTCCACTTGAAATTATATCAGAGCTAGTCATTAACAATGGCAAATATGATATTACTCGAAGTATTCTACGGTAGTATTTATAACATTTTTTCACGCACCAAAGTTTTCATGATAAAATTTATAATATTTTACTAATGCGTCAACATCTTGTTTTGGAATTTCTTCTGAAATGTGATTGAAATCGATGATATGTTTTTTCATTATACAATTTTTTTTACACAAAAACAAAAGTTCTGACACCAGCAATTGAATCAAGAAACTCACGAAATTTATTATTATTATTGGGATCAGCTATAAAAATTCTGTATTTGTCATAAACATCTGACGAAGTATCCTTATATCGTTCATCTGTTAGTACATATTGTTTCTTTAACAAAGCGTATGAATCAAAACTATTTCCTACTTCACTCTCATACAAATCTGTTTTATTCACAAAATTACTGTAATCGGTTTCTGTTTCATCAATATACACTAAAACTAAGCTCAACTGATCTAACGTGAAATTTTTGAGAACAAGATGTTGTCTGATAATTGCATATGCGACTACGAAATTTGCTAACATTAATTGTTTAAGCTTATCTGGTTCAATTGTAAGAAGACCAACAACAGAAGCTACTTTTAACATTAATTTTTCATATGGTTTTGTGAGTATTGTTTTAATTTCGTGGTAATAATTTCGTAGTGACAATTGTCTAGAGTACTGTAATGATGGGAATGGAATATCATCTTCTCCACTTATATCGTAATAAGAATCAGACTTTACTTTCAACTTTGTTTGATCGACTACTTCAAAAAACTTTTCTCGCACATCATCACTAAAATTGCTATTTTCATCGTCTAAAGTTTTGATTAACTTTAGAGACTTATTAACAATAATCGGATCAAATTCTGAGTCTTTTTTACGTATCATTGGCAAAATTGCGTTTGCGTACATTTTAATAATTAACTCTGCGTCTGACGTCATAGTAACGATTTTAGCCAAGGTTTCTTTGTCATTGTAATACATACCGAGATGTTTAAAAATATGTCGCTTTGAAAAACTATCATATACATTTTTGTTTCTTTTAATTCTTATTTTCTTAGTTTGCGCTAGTTTGTCAAGACGAGTATAATTTTCGTTTATTCGTCTTTCTTCCAATGTTCTTCCACTATAAACTCATGCTTTTATTATGTCTGATTTTATTATTAAATCTATGTTATACCAATCAAGCTCGAGTAATATTTTTTAAAATGTAATTTCAACTTGTTTTTGTTCTTCTAGACAATCATCAGGATGACAGTATCTGCTTATAATGTCAAAGTTTTCTATTGCTTTTTTTCAGTTGTGGCCCTCGCATATGCATAACGCGAATAAAATTAACAGACTTTTCTGGCAATGTTGAATTGTCTAATGATTCGATGAAAAGTTTTTTCAAACTTTGTAACATTTTTGCTATGTCATTAACGGTTTCAACATCTTTGTTGGGGTTAAGAATATTGCCATAAAATTCTTTCGCAATGGTTATAATTGGTGGCTCTGACATTATTTGATAACACTAGATTAAATTTGATCATCAAGTGTATATATTTGAAATGCTGTCAGTCCTGGAAACGGACGTTCAGCAGTAAAGACATTAAAACGGAAATATAAATACTTGTTGACAGTATTTTCTGTTGGGATTGTAAAATATTGTGTTGTTGAAATGTAAGTGTCTGTTGTGCTATACAATGTTGTCCAGTCGATATCATCATTTGATCCTTCCAATTTACAATCATAAATTCGACGTACATTAGAGTTTAATCGGTCTCGCAAATGAAATTGCCTAATAGCAACTGCAGTGGGACATTTAATTTTGATCGAAAAATTTTCAATTTCTCCGTTGGTCGTCCATTCATGTCTATCAGAGAAAACGTAAAGAGGATAATTTTCAGGATAATATGCTGATGCGCTTACCTCAAACCCAACTCGATTGTCAGTTGTCTTAAACAATATTCGAATATACCCAACATTGTTTTCAGTTCGTTTTGCAGATACACTGTCAAAATACGCTTTATTTGTCAGATCGTTAGGGTTAACTGGAACGTAAGTTGTCATTATCTTGTTGGCTTTCATATTTATATTACCTGACATCGGTCCACCGGATTTCTTAAAATATGGGATAAGTTCATCTTTTAACTGAGCATAACTAATAGCATCGGTTTCATTAGCTGGTGGTGAGGTTATTGGTAATCCAGTTATTTTTGAGTTATTACTCATTATCAGGTTACCTCCCACTGTGTCACCGGCTTTGTTAAGTTTATTATAGTCAACAGATTTTAGTTGTGCATAACTTACAGCTTGTGTTTGATTTAAGTTTTCTGGCGGATATGCAGTCTCTAAATTTATAATTTTTTTTCATGACATGTTGATATTACCTAGAACTGTTCCGCCGATTTTATCAAGTTTGTTATCATCCACATGCCTCAACTGTGAATAACTTAACCCTTGCGTATAATTTAAGTTTGCTGGTGGATACCTGGTCTCCAAATTTATTATTTTTTTTTCTGACATATCTAAGTTGCCGCTTAAAATTCCACCAGATTTATCTAGTTTATTATTGTCGACTAATTGAAGTTGTGCATAACTAACAGCTTGTGTATTAACGACATTTATTGGCGGATAATCTGTTTCTAAATCTAGTACTCGTTGATTTGACATATACAGGTTTCCTGTCATTGTGTCGCCAGATTTTTTCAGGTAACCTGATATATCAACCTTACCGTCTGTTATTGTTGTACTTACAGCTAATGAATCTCCTACTAATGTTCCAAATTTTGTATAATAGCTCATTATTTATTTATTGTCTGACAATTTTTTAATATAACATAGAATTGTATAACAATAATGGCAAAATCGTCGATGTTAAACTTTGATACAGAGCGGTTGGTGAAACATAAACATGAAAACGAACTTCCAGATTATTATTATCTTATTGTTGGAAGAACTGGATCTGGGAAAACAAACTTGCCTATGAATTTACTTCTCGGAGATAATTTTAGCTACGATCGTGTTTATATTTACACAATTAATCCAAAACAGGTTAAGTACGAGCTACTTAACAATTATAATAATAAACTTCGTGGTGATCTTGAGGCTGGTGGAGAATTTTTAATTATCAAACAACCAGAAGAACTTATTCCAGTTAATCAACTTGATTCGTCCGGACACAATATAGTTGTTTTTAATGATATTCCGCTAAACAACGAGGAAATGAATAAAATAAGATCATATTTTTCACTATCACGTAATAAGAAATGTAATTCTGTTTATCTCGCCCAAGGTTTTTATAATGTTGACAGATTTATTCGGCGAAATACTAGTTGTTTTATGTTATTTCCAGGACTTGACAATGTCGATGATAGAAATATCGCGAACGAGCATTGCGGTGATGTGACAAAAGATAAATTTATTGAATTATATCATCAAGCAACGGCAAATAAATATGACATTTTTTTGTTTGATAAATTGACAAATGATGCAAGTAAAATGTTTCGCTATTGTATTGAAAAATATCTACAATAATTTTATAGCAAACAGTATATAATTAATGGAAAGACAAGAAAAGTACAGAAAACATATGGAAAATCTAAAAAAAACTTGTTAAATCTAAAGCTGAACTTAGGCAGATGATCCAACAAGCACGACATGGCCAAGTGGCTGCTGCAGAAACAGCAGCAACAATTCTCAAACCAGTTACTGAGGCTTTACTTGGAAAACAACCTGAAACTAAACCACTATCAGAAGAAGAACTTAAAAAATTACAAGAAAAAGGTTTACTCGGATTAGTTAAAGAACAACAAGAAGCAGCTGCTGGAAGAATTATTGAAAGATCTGAAGAAGAAAAAAGAAGATTAGCTGAGTCACTTGTAGCAAATATAGCTGATCCTGCTGCAAGACAAGCTGCACTAGATCAGCTAATAAATGATCCACTAGCGCTTCAACGAAGATTAACAGGTTTAACCACATGGGAGATTAAAAATATTTTAACAAATTTATCAGAAAAATTGGAAGATTTTGAAAAGGAGCAAGAAAGAGTCGGAGAGTTGACGGTAAAGCTTATGGGAGTTGAAGATAAAAGACGATGGCATATAAAACAAGCAAATAATGAGGTAACAAAGGATGAATATGATAAATTTTAGAGAAAAATGAAATAAAAGATCTTGATAATATAAATAAATGGAATGACGCTGAATTTGGTAAAGTTATTGATAATTTAAATGAAATGATAAGAGACGGTGCTGCTGCTAAAAATGAGTTAAACACAACCATAGAAGAAGAAAATATGCTTCAACTTTGTGATTGAATGAGATATGGTATTATTGCTGCATCATTTCAGTAACAGCACTTAAAGATAGAAAAAAAACTTTTGGTAAGGGGTGGGATTTTAAAAGGAAAGCTCTTGATGAAGATAAACGTCGAGTAAAAAAAATATAGAGAAGAAAGAACAGAAACTGGAGTTAGAATATTTTCATCAGTTACTGAAATGATAGGCAGATTAATGTTATTGATATCATCAAAAGAAGCTGGAAATGTTGGTGCTGAAATTGACAATGAAATTATTGACATAATTTATAATTTGAGATCGCAAAATTTATTAATATCTGACGAATACGAAACTTTACATCGCGATTTAATCGCGGCGACTTAATTTTATAAAAATATAATAATAAATGTCAGCAACATTATTACTAGACTCTGGTCAATCTGATAAAAATAGCGCAATTTTTTCAGTAAAGTATATTCCGCCAATAGAACTAGATCGTGAGAAACAATATGACATTGGACTAATTTCATGCACTTGTTGGCATTCTACGGCTAATGTAAAAAGTGGGATTAATGATGAATTTGCATTTACTATTCCTATACGTACTTTGCCATTTTTAAAGTAGAAAACATTTAAAATTTCACAAGGAGCTTATAATATTACTGATTTAAATTAAACGATAAACGAACTTATAACAAAAAATGAAGGTGTAGCTGATATTTTTGAGCTTACACCAAATTATAATACGTTACGCGCTAGAATGACCTTAAAAGACATAACAGTTAGTCTTTCCTCGCCAACAAGTATCGCACCACTGATAGGATTTATCCATAAAAATTATGTTTCTATTAGTAAACCTGTAAGGTATGACGGTGTAAATCCAGTTAATATAATTGATGTAAAAACAATATTGGTAAATTGCTCTATTGCATCTGGATCTTACTCAGCCTTAGGTAGTAAAGGACGAACGATATATAGTGTTTCACCAGACGTTCCACAAGGTTCTCCTATGCAAATTAGTCCACGTCAAGTTATTTATTATCCGTTAAACGTTGAAAATCAAATAACAGATGTAAATATGTAATTGACAGATCAGTCTGGACGACAACTGTATTTTAACAATGAAATTGTTACTTTTTATTTACACTTACGCGAACAAAGTAAACATATTTTCTAAACGATTTGGTAATACAATTATGCAACCTCAGATATAATGAAACAGAAAAACATTTATCGGAAAAAAATGGTAGGAGGATTTGTGGGAAATATATTTGCTAAAAGTATAGAAAATGTTCCAGGAAAAGCTCATAAAGTTGCACCAATTGCACTTGACGCATGAAAAGGTTTTGCAACTGGAGCTGCATCTACTGCTGGAACTGCTGTTGGACAAAAAATAGCTGATAAAATAAAAAGACCGACAATCAAACAAGCTATTTCAGAAATCGCACCAACAAAAGAAACCCAACGCGCAATGATAACGACAACAAAAATCTTTTATCACCGAAAGGAGAACAAATTATACAAAAATTAATGTCTAAAGCAACAACACCGAAGTATCTTCGCTATCGTTAATGACAAATTTTTTTATAACCTAAATAAATAAAAAAATGTCTGCAAAAAATTATCTCGAGTTAGCAGAAATTTATGACGAAGACGACACGGTAACAGAATTCGAATATATTGAATATCTCGATGAAAATTCTAACGAACCTAATAAGGCTGGCGTTAGAACATTTAATACTAGAGACGATGACGTATTTCTGCTTCCTCATAAAGCAATGTTAGAAATTCGTGGTCAGATTATGACAGTAGCTGTTCCACCTTTCGCAATTGCAGCTGATGCACAAGTAGCTCTTATAAATGACGCTTGGTGTTTATTTAAAAGTGCTTGATATCAACTAGCTAATCAAACTGACGAAGATATTTCAAGTCACTTACAAGTTGCAAGTACAATATTAAATACTATTTCGTTTTCCGATGATTACTCCAAATCAACTGCAACTAAAATGATATGGTTTAAAGATAGTGGAATTGGTACAGCAGGATCTGGAGAATTTATTTCAAAAGGAGCATTTACACATAGAGCTGATGCTGCTGCAGATTTTCCAATTGTAAGAAATTTTCTTATCGCTAATGCTGCCAATTTTGGCATAGCCGCACCATCTGCAGATGCTAATCAAGATGCTACAGGAGCTTGTAATAATTTAGGTATAACATCACCAGGTGCAGCTGCGGACAGCGTTGCAATGTTAAATTTAGTTAACGGGGCAATTAGTGTAAGAAATGTACGTTACAATGAAGGTCATGCTAAGAGGAAGGCACATGCAGCAGAATCACGTCAAATTACAATGATGCTGCCATTAAGTACAATATTTGGATTTTGTCGCGATTACAATAAAGAATTTCGTGGAGTTAAACATACGCTTATTTTAGATCGATCAGAACAAAATGATTATTTATTTCGATTTGGCGGGGCTGATGTACAGTTTATCATAAACAAACTTGCGCTGTGGATGCCACGAATAACGCCGACAGTTTCAAAATCGCTCGAATTAGATGATATTCTTAAAAACCGCACAAAGAAGATTCATTTTCAGCAACATAAAATATATCAAACAGCAGTTCCAAATACCACAGACTACACATGGCGAGTCACAACGACGCCGACTGAACAAAAGCCACGGCAAATATTTATTGTATTTTAGCAACGAGCGCGACGTGGTAACCAACAACAAAATAATGCGATATTTGATAATGCTGATGTTAGACGAATATATGCTAGAATAAATTCAAAGCAATATCCAGAGCGAGCGATAGAATGTAATTTTACAGATGACGCTAATAAAAATATTACTCGACCTTACATGTACCTGCTCGACGCATTGCAAAAATATCAAGATGAGACGGATCTCAGATATCAGTAGAGGAATTTCGTACAATTTATCCGATATTTTATTTTGATGTTAGTAAACAAAATGAAAGAGATGTATTTTCAGCTGCTGATATTGAAATTACTTGGACATTAGGAGCAGTTCCAGCAGAGCATTTATATGTATATGCGTTAGTGATCAGCGACAGAACTATTATGATTGATTTTATCGAAGGTAAAATGTCAATACAAGTTTAATCTGTAACTTTAATATAAGATGAAAAAATATATTGTAAAACAAAACATATTTAACTGATGGTCAAGTTAAAAAATTAGCAGCTGCTGTTGCAAAGAAGAGGCAGGTTTCATTAAAAATTATCCCTAACGCAGGTGTTTTAGATACTTTAACAAAATTAATGTTAACCAAAAAACAAGTAAATAAATATAAGCGAGGCAAACCTTTTGTTTTAACTTTAAGTGCTGGACAAATAACTGTCAAAACAAGGTGGTTTTTTCGGTCCGGCACTATCTGTAATGGCTCGAACATTAATACCTAAAATTTTGCCAGTGTTAGGTACATTAGGATTAGCAGCAGCGTCTGGAGCAGTATCTGGCGCAACGAAAAAGACAGTTGAAGGTCATGGAATAAAGAAAATTTTTGTCTAAAGATAAATATAATGCCTAAACGAAAAACAGCAACAAGAAAGACAACGACGAAAAAAAAAAGACACGACCGAGAAGTAAAGGTGGATTTATTCCAATAGCTCCATTACTAGCTGGATTGGCGGGAAGTCTATTGCCAAGATCTGTTAGGAGTAGGACGATGACTAATGTTGCCAGGAACAAAGAGATGAAGTCGACCGCGTTAAGTAACTTTGACATACTTGATAAACTAAAAAATGTAAAAAATTTCAGTGGAGTTTATTCTAAAGATGAACTTACAGCGATTCCATCGCCAGAGACGCCAGGTTCGTGCGTTATAAATATACAAGATTTTAATGACGGATCTGGTACACATTGGGTAGATTTTTATGATACCAATTATTTTGACTAGTTCGGAATTCCTCCAACTGACGCAATAAAAAATATATGAGTAACAAAAAATAATAAATTATTCGGCTAATCAAATTCAACCAGTTGGAACTTCTGCTTGTTGATACTCTTGCGTAATGTTCATTAAACATATGACCGAAAATCCAGATTTCTTAAAGTTTATTTTGCAATTTGACAAACAACCTTCTTACGCTAATGATGAGATTGCATTGAACGTTTGCAGAGCTTGAAAAGCTTCGAGTTTAAATTTTATCTAAACTCACTGATATACAATGTCAACCTATTGTCTTAAGTGTAAAACTAAAGCAGAAAATAAAGATGAAAAACAGAAAAAACAAAAAATAGTAGAATAATGCTGAAAAGTATTTGTGCAATCTGTGGAAAAAGAAAAAGTATGTTTTTGCCAACAACAATGTTGTCCTGAGAGGGTTATCCAGAAATTATTTTAGTAGATGATTAATAAATAAATGACATGCGAGTGCGATTGTGATAGAGATTTATGTCTTGAGCAAAATAAAATTGTTACATATTGTCAGAAATGCAACAACAGAGACATAATTGGAACAGGTATAGATATACATGAATTAATTGGCAAATTGCAGAAACCAAAAGGCGGTTGGACTTTGCCAGGCCATAAATATACTGGACCGTATAATCCTCTTGATAAACAACTTGACGAAAACGATAATCCGCTGCCAGGAGAAGAACCTTGCAATCAAGTTGACGAAATAGCAATGCGCCATGATATCTGCTACAGCGATATTGAACGTCCAGACAACGAACAAAATAAGCATAGCTGCGATAAAGTAATGTTAGACGAACTTCGTGATATAAAACCTGTAAATATGCGAGAACGTGTTGACCGAAGGCTGGTTCAGGGTTTAATTGGAGCAAAATATAAATTAGGTCTCGGAAAAAAAGAATTATATGATGATCTTGCCTTAGAGACGCTAGCCTCTCAGCTACACAAACCTAAAAAAAAAAAAAGTTTCCGCTTCTTAAAGTTGTCGCAAATGCCGTTGATGATATCTGGGCGATAGATTTAGTTGATGTCTCAAATCTAGCTCATTTTAATGACAACAAGAGATTTCTTTAAAATGTTGTTGATGTTTTAAGTAAATACGCGTTTAGTATACCCGTTTCGGATAAAACAGGGACATCGATGACTGATGCGCTAAAACAAATAATAACAACTACAGAAAGAAAACCAAATAGAATATAGACTGATCATGGAGCAGAATTTTTTAATAAAACATTTGAACAGTTTTTAGAGCAAAATAACATTAAAAAATATGTTACAGGAAATGAGGGAAAAAGCGTCATCGTTGAAAGATTTAATCGCACGCTCAACGAAAAAAATCCACAAGTATTTGAGAGCTAAAAATACGAGTAAATATATTGACAATTTACAAAAATTTGTTGACAAGTATAATAACACGAAACACAGATCCCTAAAAATGTCGCCAAACGACGCGATTGCAAATCCAATATTAGCAAACGAAAACAGGTACCGCAGGCATAAATTTAAAGTTGGTGATAAAGTTAGAATTTCTCTGACGTAAAAAAAAACGTTTGAAAAAGGATATACTCATAACTGGAGTGAAGAAGTATTTGTTGTTGATAAAGTACTTTTAACAATACCAGTTACATACTCATTAAAAGATTTATTAGGTGAACCTATAACTGGCAGTTTTTACGAGCAAGAACTTCAGAAAACCGAACAAGATATATTTGTTTTTGAAAAAGTTTAGTCAAATGGCGAGGGTATGGCGATAAATTTAATAGCTGGGTACCAACTAAATCTATAATGATCGAATAATGTTATTATAAACTTCTTCATATTTTATTAATACTGATTTACATTTACTGGTTTACACAGAGAAATTAAATGTAATTTTCTTGCATCTTCGACTGGCATTAAATTAAATATTTTTAACAAAAATGAAATCGTATTTTATATTTCTTTGTTGTCCAGTTATTTTTATGTTTAAAAAGGGTTTTATAAGTTGCCAAAATATTTGATGCTCTGTGATAGTAAAATTAAATTTTATTATTTTTTAGCAATATGGTACTTAACATCATATCGTCCAGTTGTTGGTCTGCTTAAATTTGTTTTACTAACAACAACATCATCTTCATCTTCGTCGTCATCGTTATGCAAAATATCTTTTTCAGTATAACCAGCAAATCTATCATTAGTAATATTTTCTAATGTAAAATTTGAAACTGAAACAAAATCTCCCGAATATAGTTCAGCCAGTCTCTCAATTAAGTTCATTATTATACTATATCTTTTGTCTAATTAATAAATATTAAGATGTTTGTAGAAATAAAATATCATCAAAGAGTTAATATACTAAATCACAAAGAATTAGCTGAGGCAATTCGAAATTGTTTGTTGGGACATAGTTTTTATTTTGTTGATGTTATGATAACATTAGGTGAATCTGACAAATATTTATTAACAGTAGGAGAAAATATAAAACTTGATACAAAGAAAATAATAACATTACGATATAATCGCGACGATGTCATGGAATTTAGTCATAATTGTCTTACTCAAAATGATCTAGAAAATATGATTAGTTATCGTATTTAAAATTAAATCTATCAAATGTCAACATTGACGCTGCTGATTGTCTTTTACCATCAGCTACTCCTTTTATTGTACGTAAATTAATTTTATGATATTTTGCAGCAGATGTTATTTATTTATATTTTATTTCTTCACAAGTTTCAAGATTTATTGAAATCATTTGTTTGGTTGGATTTTTAAAATTATTACCACCACCAATTCCTCTTCCAGTATTTTCTTTTTGCGTAAACAAATTTAAATTTTCCAAACGATAAAACCGTTTTAATACCATTTTTATGATCAACAACTAGACCATTAAGTGTTAGTCCGTTAAAAGTTTCAAAGACAAAACGATGTGACATAATTAACTTGCTTAGTTTTTATATCACGTACTACTACTCGTAAGTAACCAGTGTCATGTAAATTTCCAACAACTTTTTTGTGTTTTTTATGTCTAATAATTCCCTTATCATTAGCTTCATATAAATCAAATACTGGATGAAGTTGAAATTCATTTTGTAACGCTAAATTTTCAATATTATCATCAGCAACTGCGCTATTTACTCGATAAACTCGTTGTCCTTCTGGAATATCGTCGCAAAACAAAGTATAAATAGAATCTTTTCTAAACATTTCCATTCTTTCTGTATCATCGCCTTTTACTGAAATTAATACACCAGCTGGTGTTGATATGCCAAAAGATTTTTTAGATTTTATATTAATAACAGAACCTAACATATTTGCTCCATATAAATTGTACATTGGGTGTACATGATAAAAGTCTTGCTCTTCTGCCGTCAATCTCAGATATCTCAAAATTTATGTCATTATACTATAAGGATTTCATATCTCTAATTAAAAAAAAAATTCAATTAAATATGAAATATTACTATATATATATATGTTAAATTTGCGAGATATTGCTAAAAAGAACATTATCAAATCAGAAAAAAATTGCTTCAGCATTTTCCGGTTATGATAAGAGTTACAAACTTGATGATCAAAATATTTTAGCAAATTTTAATTCCACAAGTTTATTTCATCTTCTACAACCTGTTGTATCAAAAGAACTTGCTGCTCATAAGTATGAAATTTATAGTACAATATCATACGATTTTATCAAAGTTACATGCAGTTGAGGAGGTACTTCATGTAATTTTTGAAAGAAAAAGTTTTGACAGCGAAATTTTGGAACCATATTTAACAGCTAAATCGAGGAAAATATTAACTGGAACAAGCATTGCCATGGTCGCCGATGAAATACATCAAGAAATAAACAAAACATTAGAAGAATTTACTGCATCAGGTTCCGGTTGGAAATTTGAAATGATAAAATAAGTTTTATTTCACACAGCAAAATATAACGTGCTTCGCGGTAGTTTGTACGTCGATCTCCCTCAAAAAATTAAAAGCAAAAAATGCTGTAGAAATGTCAGAAACAATGATAACAGATGTTTACAATGGTCCATTCTTTCTGCGATATTTCCAGAAGAAAAAAAATGCTGATCGCTTTAACAAGTATTTTCCGTACAAAGACGAACTAAAGTTTTTAGGAATAACTTTTCCAGTAGCAGAAAATCATATACCAAAGTTTGAAAAACAAAACAGTATCTCAGTAAATGTTTTCGGACTAGATGAGAAAGAAAATGTTTACCCGAGATATATCTCAGAAAATGCTACACAAAATACAATAAATTTATTATTTTATCAGGGACATTATTGTTGGATAAAAAACTTTAACGGCCCTAGTTGGCAGACAGTATAGTAAAAATAAAAATAAAAAATATTTCTGTTATAGATGTTTACAAGGTTTTTCTGGCGATGGAATACTGCAAGAGCATCTCAAATACTGTGTCAACGTTCAAAGAATAACTATGCCTGGCGAAAAAGAAAAAATATTAAAATTTAAAAATTATGATCATAAACTAAATATTCCTTTTGTTATTTACGCTGATTTCGAGTGTCTACTCGTTCCTGTGGTTGGAGCAGAAAATAATCCGAATAAATCGAGTACTAGAAAAATACAACAGCATATTCCTTGCGGAGTAGCTTATAAAGTAGTTTGTTGCGCTAACGATAAATTTTCAACTCCGATAAAGTTATATAGAGGTGAAAATCCAGCTATATGGTTATTAAAAAATTTAATAGACGAAGTTAATAAAATTTCTAACAGATTATTTAAAACAGCTCCGATGAAAATAACGTCTAAACAACAACTCGATTTCGATGAAGCAGTTGATTGTCATATTTGTGAAAAGTTACTGGTAGACTCCAACAGAGTTCGTGATAAGGTGCGAGATCATTGTCATTTGACCGGCCAATATCGTGGAGCAGCTCATAACAGCTGTAATTTAAAATTTCATGCTCCAGATTTTATTCCTGTAGTTTTACATAACGTTCGTGGCTATGACAGTCATACCATTGTAGAAGCTTTTGGTGATGAAAATATTAAAGCTAAACTAAAATTAAATAACGTAATAAAATGTATTCCAAATAATTTTGAAAAGTATATGTCGGTGACGCTCGGTAAATTACGTTTTATTGACAGTCTGCAATTTATGGCAGCATCATTAGATGAACTTGTAAAAGGTTGCAGTAGTTTCGCTAACTTAAAAACTTGCTTTGGTGAAAACTATATCGATCTGACAAAACAAGATATCTTTCCTTACGAGTATCTCGATGATTGAAGCAGATTTGATGAAACTTCTCTCCCTGATAAAGGTAAATTTTACTCGCAAATCAAAAATGAAAATATCAAAGATGACAAGTACAAATATGCAGAAGATATTTGGAATAAATTTAGTTGTAAAACATTTGGTGATTATCATGATTTATATTTGAAAACAGATGTATTATTACTAGTAGATGTTTTTGAGAGTTTTCGTCGGGTAAGCTACAACAATTATGGACTAGATCCTTGTTGGTATTATTCTGCTCCAGGATTGTCTTGGGACGCTCTCCTAAAAACAAGT
Organism: Megalonaias nervosa; assembly: GCA_016617855.1. NCBI lineage: Eukaryota > Metazoa > Mollusca > Bivalvia > Unionida > Unionidae > Megalonaias > Megalonaias nervosa. Next base: position 103,862 of record JAECUM010000741.1, read on the forward strand.
AAGACAGAACTGGATCTCTTAACAGATGTTGATATGTTTAACTTTATTGAAAAATGTATCAGAGGCGGAATTAGCGTTATAACGAAAAAAATATGCAGTAGCTAAGAACAAATATCTGAAAAAGTATGATAAAAATCTCCCATCTAATCATATTATTTATCTAGATTGTGTGAATTTGTATGGATATGCGATGTCAGAGCCAATGCCTTGCGGTGGGTTTCATTGGATAACTCCAGATCAATATATTAAAGAAACTGAAAAAGATTTACCTAGAAAAAATAATAATGATTTTTTCTGATATTTCATACTTTGTTGAAGTTGATCTAGATTATCCTAGTTCGTTACATGATCTACTTAACGATTATCTGTTTTGTGCAGAGTCAATGATGATTGATTATAGGTATTATCACCTGAACAACGAGCAACGACAACAGCAAAATACTCGATTTTTAATAAGTTAGTCCCAAATTTGTTAAATAAAAGAAATTACGTTATGCATTACAAAAATTTACAACAAGCAGTAGATGCTGGACTAATTCTTAGAAAAGTCCATCGCGTGCTAAAGTTTAATCAGTCGAGGTGGATGGCAAATTATATTGATTTAAATACGAAACGTCGTGCTGTGGCTAAAACCGAATTTGAGAAAAACTTTTCCAACTTAATGAACAACGCGGTGTTCGGTAAGACAATGGAAAATATTCGAAAAAGAGTTTCGATAGAAATTGTTAATGACATAAATCGCAGAAATAAATTAGTCAACGATGATGGTTTTGTTAGCATGAAAATATGTAATGAACATCTTGTTGCAATACAACGACGAAAGACAAATTTAAAGTTAAATAAACCGATTTATGTTGGTGCAGCTGTACTTGATATATCAAAGTGGGTGATGTACGATTTTCACTATAATCTTACCAAAAAGCAGTGGCCAGTTTCAGAGTTGCTATTTACTGATACAGATTCGCTAGTTTATAATATAAAATGTGAAGATGTCTATCAGGATATTTACAATAATAAAAATCTATTTGATTTATCCGATTGTCCAGCATGTAGTGGATTTCATGATGATGCAAATAAGAAAGTTATTGGAAAAATGAAAGATGAATTTATGTTTATGCCAGTTAAGGAATTTGTCAGACTAAAAAGTAAAATGTATACTGTCATATTAGATGACAATAAACTCACAAAAAAGTAAAAAGGTATTCCTCGAGGATGTGTGAAAAAGATGATGAATTTTGACGATTTTAAAGCAGTGCTAAACAATAGCGTCAGTTTTATGAAAACAAATGTTATCAGAACAAATCATCATAAACTTGAAACGGATACAATTATAAAACGTGGATTAAGTAATTTTGATGATCAAAGGTATTGCAGGGACGGAATTAATACGCTAGCACTTGGACATTATGCAAGTAATTTTGTCTAAACATCAGAAATAATGTTCGAAAATTTAACATTAGTCGATGGAGTTAATAGCAAAAAAAAAAAAAATAATGGTCAATAACCAGCAGTTATCATTTGAATTTAACGATGAAATTTCAGGCATTTGTTTTAGTAAATTTGACAGAATCAAACTCTCCCTTATCAGATCAGACGATAGCAAATACTTTAATTATCTCAAAAGTTTGCGAGACGAGCTTGCACTAAAATATGACAATTTTCATGATCCGATCAGCCAACAACAGTACACAAAAATTAACGTAGACTTAGACCGGTCGAAGCTTTTTGTAAAAGGTAGTAAGTATCTTCTCAGTAAGATAGCAATGAAAGAACTGTTTGAATGTCGTCGAAAAGTAACCGGTAGAATTAAATTTTATTTGTACAATTTTTGAAACTAAATTATACTTAATAGCAAATGTTGATGTTCTAGTGATAAGCGATGAAATTCTTTAAAAAATTGGATATAACTCTCTTTCTTCCTTGTATTTTTGTTTACGAGATAGGTTTCATCATTTTTTTAACGATAAAATATTTGATCTATATAAATAGATAAAAGTGTGGGGGGCCCCGAGTGGCCGAGTGATCTAAAGCGCTGTCCGTTACGGATCACTGCCATCTCACCTCTGTCTGCGTTGGTTCGAGTCTAAGATTCGGCGAATGTGGTTATGTGAGAAAGCTTGCCAGTAGCTTCTCGTGGGTCGGTGGTTCTTTCCGCGGATTTCCCAGTTTCTTCCTCCACCATTAATACTATCCGCCATGTATAGCCTATCGTGTGCTGAAAAATGGCGTTAAGCCCCACAACAACAACAACAACAACAACAAGATAAAAGTGTTCCAAACTCCCATTATATGCTACTTCCCCTTCTCTGAAAATATATAGAAAAATGTTTTTCAAAATCGTGTACGAGTAAATGATAAAATGCTTTGGTTTTCTATGATATATGATAAAAAATAAATTGCAGTCTATTTGTTTGATATCCGATCATGTGAATAGTCTTAGATACTAAGAAAGCTTTGTATTCCTTACAATATATTTTTCTCTTTGCCATTGCAATAGTGTTGCTGTGAATAAAAATCAATATTTGTAAAGATAGTAATGCATAATATATTGCAATATACAGATTTGGTTTCCCTGGAGATTAAATGTATAAAATGATTACAAAGGAAAATTCTGATGCCGTCATAGTGCCCACACGACATTTCCATAATAACTAAATTATGTGATCATTCTGAAAGGTTAAAGATAAGGAATTTCCAATGGATTTTTTTAGACTATAACGCCAAAATCAGGTCAAAGATAGATAATTTACAATGGATTTTCCTAAAATAACGCCCACTCCAGAATGTTATGGAATCAAGGTTATTTCCAACATATTTTTTCTAGAATAACGTTATAAAAAGCAGTCAAAATTTTCTTCGTAGCCATTTCTGCTAGAGGATTTATACATGAACAGGTAAGTGAAAATATTTTTCTAACATATTTTTGACAAAATGTTACTGTATCTTGAAGCTGATTTAAATCTTTTACAAAATCTGTTTGTTAGATTAAATCCGACGCTACAAATTGGCTCTTTGTAATAGGACATTGTATATAATATTTTATTGTGCTCTTAGCATGTGCTTGGAAGGTGGGTGCTCCTATTTGTGAGGGAGAGGTGGTCTCTGAGGTGGTAAAAAAAATTCATAATATATTTATTTTAGAGGGGGGTGTTTTGAGACAGCATCCTCTTTGGGTTTCAAAATTTCATCATTTTCTGAGATAAAAATTTGGAGGAAGGTGTTTTTTGAGGGAGATGGTGTCTCTGAGGTGGTGACAAAAAGTTAGAATATCTTCATTTTAGAAAGGGTGGGGGTTTTCTGAGCTTAAACTCTCTTTGAGATTAAAACCTCATATACATCTACTACTCTAGACACAAGCGCAAATACATTTAAAGGAGTCACTTCTTTTTTTACGATTGAATTAATCATTCGATCGGAGTGTTTTGATACGTCGAAGAAAAAAATCGGATAAAGAGTATGAGATTCTTCAATGTTAATCTGTGATTCGCTGTCAGCGTCCTGATACTTTTGCATCGCTTCCATGAGGTATATATACGCTCTCGTAACTTTTTCTGCATCGCCGGCTGTAAAAGTACATTCGATCGCTCGTTCTGGGTATTGTTTAGAGTTTGTTCTGCCAAATATTCTCCTAACGTCAGCGTTATCAAAAACGGCGTTATTTTGTAGTTGGCTACCAAGTCGTGCTGTTTGCTGAAAGAAAACAAATAAATATCTTGGTAATTGTTCGATCGAACTAGCTGTAATACGCCTTGTGTAATCGATTGCGTTAGGAACACCTGTTTGATATATTTTATGCTGAATAAAATAATTTGTTTTTGCAAAAGCCTCTAACGTTGTGTTAAGTTCTGCTAACCTAGCTTTTGATGGAACAATTCGAGACATCCACAGCGCTAATTTCGTAATCACAAATTTATGATCATCTCCACGAACTCGAATAAGACAATTATTTTGGTTTGCCCGCTCTAAAATTATAGTGTGTTTCAGCCCTCGAAATACCTTATGATAGTCTCGACAAAATCCAAATATTGTGCTTAACGGGAACAGCATTGCTATTTGTTGTGATCTTGCTACAAGTGCTATTCGCTTGGTATATCCCTCGTTATATCTTCCGTTTCGTATGTTAATGAAAGAATTGTTGACCAGATCTAACATAACTTCTCCATCAGCAACTGCACCTGGTGATGTTATACTAAAGTTGTAGCATGCTGCTATCAACGAATTTCTTGTGGCGCCTGCGTCTGCAGCTGCAGCTGGTGCAGGTATTCCAAGGCTTCCAGCATTCGCTATAAGAAAATTTCTAACTATCACAAGATCTGCGGCAGCGTCAGCTCCATGTGCAAAACCGCCGGCTAAAATAAACTCACTTCAAACAGCTTGCCCAAGTCCTGTATCTTTGAACCACATCATATTTGTTGCAACTGATCTCGAATAATCTTCGCTAAATGAAATAATGTTTAAAATTGTACTTGCAACCTGTAACCAATCATTAATATCCGCACTGTTTGATTTTCTAGTTGATATCGTGCAACTTTAAACAAACTCCAGCCATTGTTTACTAGCGCATTTTCTGCGCCAGTTGCAATATCACCACCAACACCAACTGTTGTTAATATCCTACCACGAACTTCGAACATAGCCTTGTGAGATAGCAAGAACACATCTTCGTCTCTGGTGTTAAATTTTTTTGACCAGCTTTATCTGGTTCGTTTGAGTTCTCGTCCAGGTATTTAATATACTCGAATTTTGTTGCTGTATTGTCAGTATCATATTCCTCGCCAAAGTCAAGATCATTTTTAACTGACATTTTTTATCTTATAATCGTTACACAAAATTGCTAAATCTGAGGTAAATCTAATTTTCGTCTTGTTTTGTTTACTAGCTTACGTACCAACTCCTCACCGCGTGGCGACAGTAATTTTTTGTGTTGTAACTATCATAGCTTGTTCTGTTTCCGCTGTTGGTGCAATATCTGATATTGCTCGTTTTATTTCCGACATCGTAGGTGTTGCGCCCTTAATTTTATCAGCGATCGTTTGTCCTACTACGGTGCCTGCTGCACTAGATGCTCCCGTCGCAAAAGCTTTGCTGGCACCAAGAGCAATTGGTGCTACTTTACGTGCAATTCCTGGGATATTCTCGATGACCTTTGTAAATATATTTCAAAAAAATCCACCTACAATAGTTCTTCATATACTTTTTTTTGTCTCATCTTTGTTATTAAATTAAGTTTGCAAAATTTCTCTCGAGCTATACGTTGCGTAGGTGTAAATAATACGTGACAATTTCATTGTTAAGATCTATTTGTTGTCTTGATTGATCTGTTAGTTGCATTCCTATGTTGGTTATTTGATTTTCATGAGTAATCGGATAGTATATTATTTGTCGAGGAGTAATTTGCATCACTGACCCAGGGGGAACATCTGGCGAAAAACTATAGATTGTTTGACCTTGACTTCCCTTGGCTGAATAAGAGCCTAATGGATTGAACAATTGATTAAAATTGTATTTACTTATGTTATATTAACTGGAAGACCTCCATCATACGATATGCTGTGTTTTGTAACACTGCCATACTGTCGACGATTAAAATCCTAGTCGCTGGTAAAAAATCGATCATCAAATTATTTTTAATATGATTCTGACTCGTAGCGTATTATAGTTTGGGGTTAATTCAAAATTGTGTGCGGCAGTGTATTTTGTTATCAGTTCTCTTATCGTTTTGCTGAGATCAGTTACATTAGATGCTCCCTGTGATATTTTGACTGACACCCAAGCACCAGAATTAAAGTCGACATTAACGTTTGTTTTCACATTTGCCATCGAATGCCATATCGTAGCGGAAATCAATCTGATTTAGTACTGGCTACCGGGATCCAGTATTATTGGCGGATCATAGTGGACAGAAAAGTTTGCGCTGTCACTGGTTGTTTGTGACGAGTCAAGTAATAATGTTGTTGACATTTATAGAAGATCGCAATGTAAAATTTCAAACTCGTCTGTTGTTAGCAATCCACTAAATCTAAGGTTATCCAATATGTCCACGATCTCGCCGTCGATTTTTGTACTTGTATTGCCAGCTTCTTTTGATGATATTAATAAGTCGGTCAACCAGTTTAGCGTTTGATGTAAAAACTTTAACGCCTGTTCCAGTTTTTTCCTCTGGTAATCTTCTATCTCGTTCTCTTTCGTACTTGTTACATAGCATTTTGAAAGTCCATTTAACATAACCTCCTGGTCTATCTCAATACTGTTTTGCAGTTATATGTAAAACATCAGTAATAATTCCGTTTCTTATAGTATTCACCATCTCCAACATTTCTCCTTCCGTTTTAGGTTATCTTATTTGTTATCAGCTTCTAAACCGAGTTTATAAATTTCTCCTAATTATTTTATTGAATTTTCAAATTTTTCCTTTGATCAATTTCGAATATTGTCACTGTCTTCGATAATATAGTCTTTTTAAAAAAAAAATCATCGTATTCTTCGTCTGATATTTTTCCACGTGCATTTTTTCTGAAAAATATTATCTGTTTTTTGAGTGACATTATTTCTGTGATATATTCAGTCATCATTTTTTGTTGCTCAGCTAATTCCTTAGTTTGCCCTGATAAATTTTGTATCAACCTTCCTAACTCGGCTGGATTAACCGTCAATCTTGCAATAGTACGTTGTAGCTCAAGAGGTTTGTTTATTAATCTGTCAAATTCAGACTGTCGCATAGCAGGATCAGCAATATTTCTAGCAAGTTCCTCCACAATTTTTTTAGTTTCCTCTTTTAATCTTTCTTCGAGTAAACCTAACAAACCTTTTTCTTGAATTTTTTCTAGTTCTTCTGGAGATAACGCAGATATTTCTGGTTGTTTGCCAAGTACTGCTTCGGTAACAGGTTTAAAAAAAATGTAGTGGTCGTTTCTTCTGCTTGAACTTGTCCCCGATGGGCTTCTTCCACCCTTTTCTTAAAAACAACTTGAGATGCTGCAAGCGTTTTTAGTAATTCATTTTTTTGACGATAGTCCATTATTTATTTTTATATGCGATATAAAATTTGTTATAGATACGTGTCAACACAAGAACGAAACATTTTTTTCCGGATCACGCACTAGTTTATCAAATAAAAAAAAAATTATATTTGTCTTTAGTTGCTTGATGATATAATTTAATAAATTTATCTTTTGTCACCTCATCGCATTGCTCGTTTGCAATATTTCTTACATCAACATTATCGAGTCCAGGAAATAATATAAAACATCCCGTATTTCGCCTAATAAATCTGTCGACGTTATAAAACACCTTACAATAGGTAAATTTAATTACATTTTCTGTTACGTGACAACAAAAAATACGACTTCATCTTTATCATCTCCTTGTTGTTTAGCGGAATATCGTGAAATACAATTATTTTATGCTCAGACGAATCAAGTTCGTTGACAGGGATTAATTCCTCTGGTTGTTTTATTAAAAATATATCATCGCCAGCGTCAAGCTCATCACGAAGTTTATCGTTGTATTCGCGTAATAACTCGTATTTATCTTGTTGCGGATTAATTGAACCGCTCCGGTGGCCTAGTGGTTAGAGCGTCAGCCTCGGATGCAGGAGGTCGCGGGTTCAAACCCCGGCCGAGTCATACCAAAGACGACAAAAATGATACTAACAGCTGCCTCGCTTGGCGCTCAGCATTAAGAGGTTAGTGTTAGGACTGGTTGGCCTGGTGTCAGGATAATGTGACTGGGTGGGACATGGTGCCACATGTCTGCGGCATGATGCCCCAGTGCTAGACATCTCTATAAACTGTCACACTGCAGACATCGTAGCGATATGACTGAAAAAAATGTTAAAGCTACGTTAAAAATCTAAATCACACACACACACACACACACACACACACACACACACGGATTAATTGTGTAACTATATACTTTATCGTAGTTAAAGTTATCGTTGAGTAAAAGTTTTAGTAAAAGGTTTGTTTTACCAGAGCCTGTACGACCAACAATAAGATAATGACAATCTGGAAGTTCGTTATTGTGTTTATGTTTGATTAATCGTTCGGTGTCAACATTTAATATCGATGACTTTACCATTGTTGTTATAAAATTTTATGTTATATAATTTACATAATATAGCCTATTACACAAAGTTTGGAACAACACTTAGAGGATCTGTTTCCGTTGAGGAACCAATAATAACTGATATGTAATCGCTAGTCAAAAAACCGGCGCCACAATGACAGGAAACCTGTTTATGTCAAATCAACGAGTTCTAGGTTTAGAAACAAATTATCCGCCAATAAATGTTGTTGATACACAAGCTGTAAGTTATGCACAAGTAAAATCTGTTGAGGTAACAAACTATCACTGACAGGAGGAACTTTAAGCGGTAACTTGGATATGTCAGGAAAAAAAATGATACATTAGAAACAGTGTATCCGCCAAGAAACTTAAATCAAACAAAAGCTGTAAGTTATTTACAGTTGAAGTATGTTGATGATAACAAGTTTGATAAAACCGTGGAACTGTCACAGGTATTATTATATATATATATATATATATATATATATATATATATATATATATATATATATATGCTTCTTCCAACGGTCATAGGATTTCATTTATTACAACAGGTTTTCAACTTTACATATTTTATGTTTCAATAGGTCTCATTAATATATGGTATTTTCAAAACTTTTTCTTCGAGAAGAGAGTACAAAGATACACACATACAATTATAAACACATACACATGCATATGTAGCCATACCCACACACACACACATGCCTATGCACATATGCATGCTACTACTAGAGTCAACATTCACGTATTGCAAGTTTTATACAATAACTATTTTCTTTACTTATTTGAAAATGTTTACATTCTATTATCATGTTCAGTGATTTGTTTTGTCTTATTATACATCTTCCAATAAAATAGATACATAAATTAGGAGACAAAATATTACTTTAACCATTTACTTCGGCGGTTATACGTTCTGGTGGCATTGGCACCCTTTAAAGTGAAAAACACACCGATTGCGCTAGCAATTTTTCATTCAATGATTGTCATTGCCCAATCACGTTTATCCGAACAAGTGCGTCCTTGTTGAATAGCAGTAGAGACCTTTCTTTTCTCAGCTGAGTCAATATTGGTTTAGAATATTCGTTGGTAAATGTAACTGGGGTGATACATCGGTGAATGCCACTGCGCTGTTGTAGAAACAATTCTGGTGACGTATTAATCTGCTGCTGCAGTTAACGCTTGAGCATTTTAACGTGCACTTGCGATGATTCCAAGCTGGTCTCGAGTTGGTAGTAGTTATTATTATTATCGTGTGCATTGCGTGTTCAGCCATTTAACGGCGTCATCATCAGCAACATGCAGAGCCTGCAGTCCACCGGGGAATTTTGTCAGTGGACAGTTGTTCACTATGTGTGACATGGTCTGAATATCTCCACAGCAACAGGAAGAGTTAGTGGTCTAGCCCCATCGGACAAGGTTGACTGCACAACACCCCTGTCCTGTCCGAAAGCGGTTCAGTGTGGTCCACATATGTGGTAGTAGTAATTGACCCTTAACTAAAGTATATGACAGTTCATACGAGAGTTTGTTAACATCACTTTGACTTAGATATTCCTCGAGAAGTGGAGGAAAAATGTTATCGATGCTAATAGCCGCTGCCAGCTGATCCAGCACCCAGTCGGTGCCTCTTCAAATGGTTTCTCACCTTTTTGACTAATATTTCCATAATTTGGTACAATGAAGTTACTAAGCGTGGTGTTACGTGTACGCTAGCAGTTTGATTAGTTACACATTGTTTTGTTTTAATATTGGCTATATCAACCTAGTCTTTGATAAACGTGACCGACACGCCGTTGTCTCTGACTCCATCGTAATGAGTGAATTCACTTAGAATCTTTACAACAAAGTCGCCCTTCAACTTGACAATAATATCTTGAATGTCCACATTAGACGTTTTCAGTTTGCCAGTATGATCCTCAAAAATCACGAGCTAATCTGGATCGAAACCATCAACAACACAACTTGTAACTCAGACAGATCAGCTTTACGGAAAACCTGCTCAAATCTACATCAACACCGTGTTGTCTGGCGGAGTAACGTCCGCACATGTTATTACATATTTGCATGATATTAAACGAACTTTAATGTGAAATCAAAAAGTGTTTGCGGGCTTTGCGGGCTCCAGTGCACGAAACGCTTCAATGACAAGGTGACCGCATATGGGTCCACCCAACCGTCTTTGTACTGGCATAGTCGAATAAAACAACGATGGTTTACCGGGTTAGGATAAATAATTAAGATATTCAACCGACGGTGCAACTCCATGCGAATCAAAATACATAGTGTTGGGATATTATCACGTATGCAACCCAGTGAGTGCCAGGGCCTATTGTCAAATACGCACTGACGATGCCAGTATAACATATGCGTGGCACCATTGATGCAAGTTCATTTCGCATTAAGACACAAAGAAAATGTCTGATTGCTTTTGCCATCTTGGATTAATCAAGACTGGTCAACGGACGGGTCAACGGCTTGACCTTCTGCGACCAGGTAAGCGAAGATCTTTGCCCGATGGTAATCGACGACTTCTGCCTGGTAATAGAAAGGCCTGTTCAATTTGTATACGGCCACCAACTGCCTTATTTAGTGCCATTCCTGATGCAGGTCCGGCAGCCATTAACACTGCAGCTTTTGCAACCGCTGCAGCCGCTGTTGAATCGCTGTAAGGAATGGAAATATTCTACCTGTCTTTTGTATTTGTGTTACCTCTGACTTGGATAATTTTAATGTTACTGAGGTGTAAGTGCATTTGGCTACATTTAGCTGAGCGAGCTGTGTTTGGGCCAATGACAAGGGGATATTTTCAGTTAAAGTTTGCAGAGAAATTGTTAGTGTGACCTCACACTTATTTTTTGCGTTTTCAGTTTCAAACTGACTCTCACTAAGGCCACATGCACGCTTCAACAAGTGTTTTTTTTTTTTTTATTTCAGATAGTATCACAGCATAACATTTAGAATTAGCACCATCCGCACCTACCCGTGGATGAAAATACATGTTGACAACGGATTGCCTAAACAACTCTAGGTGTTCCTATGAAAGTAATAAATCGATATAGTGTCTTGATGTAATCTTAGAACATCTGCAAACTATTGTCAATGTTTTGATGACGGTCCATATACGACCACAGATTGTAATATGCACGTGCAGTAAAACTTGTTTCAAAGTTAAGCCGAATTTCTTCAGAACGTTCTTTATGACCGTTTAACCGCAATGAAAACTCAGTCACTTCTAAGTGGCCAAATATTATCTTACTTTGTTTGGTCATTGTTTCGATTTGTAAGTCGAAACGCACAAGTACATGTTTAAATGCACTAAGACCATGTTGGGTACTTATTTTCCAAGTAAATGGTCCCGCAATACCAGTGGTGGGTGTAAGTCTGTGGTATGCGCAAGAAACGATAGCGTTGGTGCGGTTCCAGATTGCATAAACGATAGCAAACGTGATTCTGTACAAGGTGAACGGGATAACACGAGCATCCGCAATGATAATGTTTCTAATGCAACTTTACTGTCATCAGCAGCTGCACCACGCCAAATTGCATCGTTGGAGTTACTTTTGCGATTTAATGTGACTGTTTGTTTGGCTAAAAAAAAACAAAAAACAAATAAAAAACTTGCGATCATCTTCACAAAACCCAATATGAGCCAGAGAGGAATTATATATAAAATGGTAATAAGGCGACATAAATTTGTCATTTGCATTGAAAAAATCCACCATTAAAAGTCTCGTTAACGCATACAACTACAGCTAATACATTTGCATCATTAGCAGGGGTGTTTTGAAGTTTAGGTCGAGCAGCAGAGGAGGTGAACAGACCATTTTTGTTCGAGATCTTATTTATGAAAAATAAGCCTTCCTACGAAAAGGAAATCTTAAAGTCAATAACGTTAAACCACAACCTCTAACTAGTTAGCTCATTTTGTTACTTTTCTCTGACGCGCGTTTTTATTTTTAGGAATGTTTCGTTTACGTGTTGGTCACTCAACGCTGGTCGTTCACCTCCTCTGCTGCTGTAAATTAAACAGCCATTATAAATATTATCAACAATGTTTGGAGAACCACACTCAGCTAGATTAGATCGAGAGCGACTAGATGCAATAAAAAAATATTTACCCGTCCGTGATTTAGTTAAACAACAACTACAAGCTCGTCAGGAGTCTTAGGTGGAATTTGCAAAAGGTGCAGAACAATTATTTAAACCGATTGTCGAACCAACAAAGAAAATTGTTACAGCAACAGAGGCAACACAAAGAGCTATTGAAACATTACCTGTTGATATTACTGGCCGTATTCAAGCAGCTCAACCTGTGGCTCAACCACAACCACAACCACAACCACAACCAAAACCATCAAGAACCAGAATTAAGATAATATATAAATTTACACCTGAAGGTATTGCTGCTATCAAGGACCCAAAGCAAGTATTTGATATTGCCGCGTTTGGATATTATGAAAAAGAAAAATATGTAAAACCAGAACATGTTAAATCTCTAAGCTCTGCCAATTGGATTAAGGATGCATATCGCATCTTTACTGGTATTCCAGAAATTAGATATAATGAAGATATTATTAATTTTAATAAATTTGATGATATTGTACATAGACATATAGAAGAAAGAGCTAAACAATATGAATTACCGAAACCAGTAAAAACACTTTCAGAACAAGTTCAACAATTTCCACAATTACTTCGTAATTATCCACAACCACAACAATCACCACGAGTACTACCACCATTACCACAACAATTTGAATTACTATCACCACAACAACAAGAACAACAACGAGAACAACTACGACAAGAAATGATGGAACGATTGAAATTACCACGACGACCAGTCAAAATAACAGAGGAAGAATATCAAGATCCTGGAAACACTGGAAGTGGTTTAGGAAGTGGTCTTATTACTTGTCCTAATAACGTCCTTGCTGATGTTGATCGACTAGAAATTCTCATTGGAGGAAAACGAGCTGGCAATAATTCCCCAGAAATCATTAATGAAGCAGCTGATATTTGTCAACGATTATTTACAGGTGGTGTTATGGATATTACTGTGTATCGGTCTCTCATTAATGAAATTACCGATGATTATCATAGTGACTAAGTCACTGGATTGAGTATGTAATTAGATGCAATTAGTGATAAAATCACTTAATAATAATATGATCATACACAATACTCATAGACCAACCATGGTCAGGGTAATAAATTCACGGTTACCAGTATACAAAACGACCTACGGAGATGGACTAGGTGATGTTGTTCAAGGTCTATTTAGAAGGATAGCCCCAAAAGCAATACCGCTTGCAAAGCAACTAGGAATGAAAGCTATTGATGTTGTTTGTGAAAAAGGTATTGGCGCTGTTGGTGATGTTGCTAGCAAAGCATTCTCAGCAATCAAGGATAGACTAGCGCGATTAATACGACGAAAACCTCAGCCAGTAAAATTACCCAGCACTGAAGTGATGCCCGCAAATGTCAGTAAAATAATAAATCAAGCTGCTAATCAAAAACTAGCAGAGTTGGCTACCAACACTAATGTTGGGTTAGAAAAAGAAAAAAATATAACCGCTAGTCTGATAGCAGGAAGCGGTTTTCGTGTTAGACGAAGACGATAATAATAAAGATGTTCAAGCGTATATCTGATCCCGCGTTTGACATGGATGCACCAGTTTTAAAAGATGAATCAGTACGTGATTATCAATATTATTCTTATGACGCACGTGTACCTGACGAGCGTGGAAGAATTGAGATGCAAGTTCAAGATACAAGCAAATATTTCTTACCCGCTGAAGCATTTATCGAGGTTGAAGGTGAAATTCTAAAAACAGATAATACTGAATACGTAGCTGATGCTAGTGTTGGTTTTGTTAATAATGGTATTATGGCGTTATTTAAAGGTGCAGCATATATCATTGATGGACGAGAGATTGAGATCTGTCATGAATATGTTGACGTTGCCACGACGATACTTGGTCTCGCGCGATATAGCGATGATTACTCAAGATCAGCTGGTCCATCAACGATGTTTGCAAAGGATACTTCATATTCTCCAGAGTACCAACAATATGAAATAGGACTACCAAGAAATTGTGCTAGAAACGCCGACGCGGATGTACAAAGTATGATTATTAATGTAGATCCAGATTTTAACTTAGAATTTAGATCACGTCGAGCAATGTTAATCGGTAGAAGTAGAAGATTTTCATGTGCAATTCCATTATCACATATATTTGGATTTTGTAGAAATGTTAGAAAAGTTATTTTTGGAGCCAAACATACAATTGTACTTGCAAGAAATGGTACCGACGATGATGCAGTATAGCACGTTGAAGGAGCTGATGATGCTGCAACTATAGCACTTCATGGTAAAGTAATACTAACAAAACTATCTTTATGGATGCCAGTAATGGCTCCAACAATACCTGAAGAAGAACACCTGCTTTCTTTTATGAGTCAAGGTGGTAAATCAATGTTATCATGGTTGACAATGACCACAGATGCTGTGCAGAGTAATGTTAATGGTTTATTTACATGGCAAATAGCATCACACCAAGGTGTTTCTGCACCACGGCATATATTTATTGCGTTTCAAAATACTACACGAATAAATAATCAAACACAAAGTATAATGATATTTGATCAACTCGGTTTCCAAGATGCTGCACGAGTAAATGATCAGACGCATAGTATAATGATACTTGACAAACTCGGTGTTTCTGAGGTTTCTTTAAGGATAAACGGACATCAAGAACCATCAGAGGATATTTTGTTGCATTTTGAGTTAAATCATGTAGCACGTGCTTATCATCGATTAATGACATTCATGGGGCGTGATCAGAATATTGATTCTGGTTTACAAATATCGCAGTTAGATTTTACAACATTATATCCGATTTATTATTTTTCCCTGGAACATTTAGATTTAACCAGACAATCCGTCGTTGATATACATTTTCGAGCTCGTGTGACAAGAGGAGCTATTTTTAATTACAGAGCAGTTGCTGTCATACTCAGCGATAAATCAATGTTACCTGAAGGTGTTGGTGGACGAATGAGAGTTATTGATGCCCTAATAGAAAACATGTAATTAGATCACTCATAATAATTATAAATGTCATATCCAGTTAATGTCAGTCTGACTGATTAAAAAGCTACAATCATCATCAAAAAATAATTGTGCGGCAAAAATATCACTAAAAGGAGAACAAATCGCAGGTGGTCCGAATAAGCTGTCATTATCAGAACGCCAGCATAGGCATTCCAATGAAGCAAAAAAATTAAATAAAGGTATCAAACTTAATCTTTCTGCGAATGTCATTAAAGACATCGTTAAAACGGGTGGTATATTTCCACTTCTTGCCGCGTTACCAGCAATAATAGCCGCTGCAGCCCTAGCTGTTGCAAAAGCAGCTGCATTAGGCGCTGTTTGAACCGCTGCTGGAATGGCGTTAAAGAAAGCAACGGGTCAAGGAATTATGCAAGCAGAAAACTTAAAAAAAAGATCACGGGCAAAACAACACGGAAGACGTCTAAGAGCACCAAACGTGCCACAGCCGGGCCGTCTAAGATTATCAGGCCCAGCATACGGTCGCGGTCTAAGATTACCAGGGACCCCATATTCATGGTACTGAAAAGGTCTAAGACTGCCCCGGTGACTTCGTCATCGAATTCGGTGATTCTTCCTATGTCTAATTTTGATTTACTTAATGCTGCTAAGCAACTGAATATAAAAAACTTTAGAGGAGTTTTTATGCGTGATCAATTACCTATCGTTGCAATGCAACATGAAATTGGTATTATTAATCTCTATAAATCTCTGGTCAAGGCACTCATTGGGTGGCATATGCAATTGATCCACGTGGAATTATTTATTTTGATTCGTATGGGTTGGCGCCATTAAAAGAATTTTTAAAATATGTTAGCATAGTACGAAGTACTGCTATGCAAAGTCAAAATTCAATGCGTTCTAAAATCTGGTATTCAACATTACCAACACTAAAATTAACGGATCCGCCAATATGTGGTCGAGAAGTACTCGCTGTACTTGATGCTGTATCAAAATCAACAACACCACCTCATAAAGTCGTGCATGAATATACTACGTTGTCACACTTAAACATATATTAGTAAATATAATGGTATATATTTAAGGAAGATCTTCTCACAAAGCTCAGTAGCAAGTCGATTTATCTAAATATGCAACTCTTGATCAGCTCAGAAATGAAAGCGATGATTTATTAAATATCACAAGTGTGGATCAAAATGAAGTCGTTGTTTTTCAGGATAAATAAGGACGATTAAAAACAAGTAATATGCAACTGTTATATGTTATTATACGAATTCCCACCGCGGTTATTAATAATATCGTTACTTTTGCTGATCAAGGTAAAATACAAGATTCCGGTAAGTCAGTTAACGATTTTATCAAGCGAGCTGGTGATTCATTCACGGATGCCATTATCATGAATCGAAATAAAATTATAGACCTTGGAAACCCAGCCGCAGACACAGATGCAGCAACAAAAAAAATACGTCGATGATCAAGAATCTAAGTACGTATTAGTCAACGGCGGTATAATGTGTGCATTTCTCAACATGAATAATAATGGTATCAATAATCTTAGAACACCATAATCTGATTTCGAGCTGCAACGAAGAAATATGTAGACGATAAGGAAATTGCTATGACAACTTCGTTAGCTACAATCAATGATGAAAAAACTACACTCAATACTAATTTTAATAATCACGTACAAACGTTCTTAAATTTTCGTCGAAATATAAACAGATCTATTAATGATTTTTTGGGAAGTCCACCAACCGTTGACATAAAACTCTCCGACGTTAATACGAAACTCAACGACATTGTCAGTGGAATACCTAACATTGTTCAAAAAATTAATCTGATTAAAATTCCACACTCACAAATTAAAAATATCGTGTACACAGTAGCATCAGGATCATCAACATGGACACCGCGCGATAACACTCTCGAACATACCCCAGAAGTAACTGGGTTATACAGGCTATCCGTGTATGGTTTAGAAATTACTGCGGCCACCTCATCATCACCGAATGTACATTATAATCCTCTACTGGTGATGCTAAATAAGAACATTAAAGAAACATTTACGTTGACATCAACGGAAATGACCCGGAGACGTTACTGGTGGTGTCTTGAATTCGTAGCTGAAACTTTTCAAGTAATTGCTTAATTAAATGACGTTGTCATTGTATAATGAATTAAGTGACGGAGTCACTTATCGACGTTCAACGTCACAGATACAGTCAAGTATGTGAGTGTCAAACCAAACTAAAAAATATCATCGTCGATTATACAGTAAAAGTAAAAATATATCGCAGACGTATGGTTGTTATTGATATAATTGTTTGCTCAGTTTCTGCTGTTATTGCTGGAACCGGATTATTAGTATCAACAATAACAATGACAGCACCTGCAATTGTAACAATTGTCGTTTCAACTTCAACGATTATCGCAGGCATTCTTAGCATTATCGCTAAGAAGATATCTAGATGTACAAATTATAAATTACAGGAGTATATTATAAAACTACACACAGTAACAACATCTTATTCTAAACTATCATCGTATCTTTCGGCGTACCTCAGCGATGGTAAAATATCTGATGAGGAGTTCGCAACGATAATGAAAACCTATAATGAAGCATTTAGAATCGCTAGCGATTCTAGTGATAAAGTAACTTGTGATAAAGTGGAAGATTGAATTCCAGAGAGAACGCTTTGTGTTCTATTAAAATAATAATTAAATACGAAGTATTTTAAATAATGTCAACGTTAGAACTATTACAACAGATCGTCACTAATACAACGCCGCCAAAAACTACTATGACATCATTAAGTTCGACCAATCCTGAATTTAACGTTAACTTTCCAACTGCAATTCCAGCAAGTGAAATAGCATTAGCACAATTACGAGTTTATCATAGCTGGCCAAATATCAGGTCTAAATCGTTTGGTGGACTATAAGCAAATAATTCACTTGTATTTGCAAATAAGAATAAACCTGATGGAACTCCTGATTGGCAAGTTGTTGGAATTTCAACGGACAGTTATCAAATAGAACAGATTAATGATGAGTTCCAACGCAGAATTAAATCTATTACAGGAAAATAATCCAAAATAGCAATCACTCTTTACGAACCAACATTATCAGCGGCGATTGAAATAAATTCCCCTGATTATGTTGTAGATATTTATCAAAGTTCGATCAGATCTGTGTTAGGATGGCCTGATGTTCCTCCATACCAAAGGTCAAATGGAATTCCAGAACCAGTGCGGGAAGAATTTAAGACAAGCGAAAAAAGATTCATTAAAGATCCAGAATATCGAAAGAAAAATGTATGGTATTATATAGGATTTGAATTTGATCCAAGCAACAATGAACATTACTTACCGATTTTGACGGTAAAAGGATCCCCAAGATAAGTAGATCAGCATTTAATGTCATCGAAGACGGCAGGATGCAGACTACTAGAGATATTGTTAATGAAAATTTTTTTAAAATCTATTTAGATTTTATTAAGCCTGATCACGATAAAACATTTAATGATTTAAGAACATTATTTATTTCATTATCACAACATTATGACGATGGTGTAAAAAATCAGATAATCGAAACAATAAAACATTCAAATGGGATCTTATCTGATTTATACATCGCCAATCGAAGTATTATAAACGTTGCGACTAAACTCAATGGAAATCCTTACACAGTTCCAAAAGAAAAACAAATATTTCTTGATCATTATAAAATAACAGAAAAAGATTTACAAACATTTATAATATCAGATTTAAATAACGCTGAAAAAAAAATCACTTGTCGATCTTATTAACAATTATTTTCCAAAAATAGTTGAATCATGGAGAAAAATAGCCCCACCACCGGTTATTCTTAAAATAATAACGATCGATACGGTGGAGGCCGTCATAGCTCACCTGGTATTGTTAATATAACATCAACGATAGCAGTCAATCTAGTATGTGATGTAATTGATGGCAGCTATCAAGTAGATCTTTCAAAGTCTAGCCAGGCCCAGCAAGGATATATATTATATTCATTCACACCTCAAGCGCCACCCGGGTGGTTAATTGTATCTGAACCAATTAACCCCGTTTATCTACGTGTACATAATCCGTTACTATCAAGGATACATTTCAAACTTATAGACCAAATAGGACGTATTTTGGATTTGCAAAATGAGGTTTAAAGTATTAATCTATATGTGAGATCATAGAGCGTTATCGCAAAACAAAAAAAAAGAATAAAAATAAAAATACCCGAATCTAACTCGGATCAGAATAATTTTTTTTTTACTGGGGTAAATCGTGATTATCAGAATAAAAGATTATAAATAAACTGTCAATTTTGCCAGGGATTTTTTTTAGGCATTGTCACATTGACTCCACTTTCACTTTCATTTTCACAATGCTCTCGTAACTGTCTTATACGAAAGTTCACAATCTTTTTCTGTTCGTATTCATGAGATGATTCTAACTTAATTTTGTCAATAGCTTGTGAGAGAGGTACAAACAGCTTTACCTGATTATCTGTAACTGTTGCCAGCGACTGTAACATTGCCTGCTGGATAAACTTCATGAATTTATAATCAGATGGCAAATTGTATCTGTTCTCCAATTTCCGTTGTTCTAATGATTCAAAATCACACAGAATTTTTTCAGGATTAAGATTATCAGATATATTTATACCGTTATGTTGTAATTTTTTAATAGCAGAAATAATAACATTAATATTTTCGGAATTCATTATATTATAAATGTTTGTTTAATATAAAATTATTTCTAAATCAAAATGATAAAACATATTTCTGAATAATAAAAATTTATAAAACAAACTACAACACAGCCCCATATGAACTCCTAGGTTGCTAAACAACATCCTAGCAAGTTCAGGGGCATTTGAATTAATCCCCATGTGACCCCCTAGGTTGCTAATCAACATCCTAGCAGGGTCAGAGGTCACATATAAACTTATTTCTAAGACCTTTGCCTCAAGGACAGCACAGTTACATATAAACGTAATTCTAAGAACTTTAACTCTAGGACAGTACAGTTATATATAAACTTATCTTAAAGACAATACTACAGGCCTTCTCTACGTTCCATACAAATTTGCAGACTCCGCCCATAATCAACCCAGGGAGTGCAAAATTGCACCCACCAAGTGACATGGTGGGAGAGTGTACAAATTTTCTATTGAAACGCAGAAGGGTTGGCTGAAGCCCCACTAAAGAAGAGGATTTTAGCATAATATCGCCTTTCGCCCGACAGTATGCCGGTCACGAGAATCGAACCAAGGACCTTGAGTACGAGAATCCAGCACGTTAGCAATCGGCCACCGGATTTCAATATATACATAATGAAAATATTATTATATAGTTAAAGCGAAATGTACTTGTACATAATAAAATCACAATTATTGTAAAATATAGTGTGGATTTCTTAATAAAATCACAATTTATTGTAAAATGTGAATTTATTTTCAGTTTCCAAATACTTGGAGAAACTACATACACAATCAGACGTTGGTAAGGATACTAAAATAATCGATAGTTATATGAACACGCATGCCATACTCATTTCTAAAAATAACCTCATGTATACAATTCACTGTTGAAATATATTAGCCGACATAATCTAACACAGACAATATGTGACTCAGGTTATCGGATTAGCTTGTTCTTATTAAATCTGTTTCTGTGTAATAGTAACACAAATTGGCTACATTCAATGGACTTCTTGGAAACATTAGTGTCCTATGGGACATTCAAACTGTATAAATCTCTATTGTTGTGTTATACATGTATTTTGAAGACTAATGGATTTTGCTGCTGACTAGTGTACACACAATTACATATCATTTTTATGAACGATATATTTATTTATGGACGAAATAACACATACAATAAGGAAAGATATATCGATACTTGCTCAAAGCAATGTGGGTTTCATTTTGACCAAAATTCACAATATATTACTGTCATTAGTACAACAAGTACGACAACTGCAAGATTTACTAAGTCATGCTTGACGGAGTTGTCTCGCTTAATCATCTGATACCATAGGAACATATGCGAATCTCACTTTTCGTCCAAATCTTATTGAAAAAGCAGATTTTGTGATATTATCTGCCACGCATTTTACTGAAGGTGGTACTATGTTAAAATATTTGCCAGCAGATTAATTGATTTAAATATAATTTCTTGGCCAGCCTTTGTATTTACAGATTTAACAGCCCTTGCGTATCGTGCACTGCCAGAATTTCCAGACTTGCAATTTTGACTTTGTGTAACAATTCGCAAGTTATCAAGCGAGTTATCAAGTTTATTACCATTGATGTGATCTATTACAAGTCCATCTTTAATGACCCCATAAAAACATTCATAGATGAATCTATGTGAGAAATAATTTTTATTTCCACTGGTATTAAATGTAAAATAACCAAAATTATCAACACTACCGACTGGTTTCTTTAATCTACAGTGCCTAATTACACCATCACGAGATGCTTCATAATTTGTAATGATTGGATGCATTACAAACTCATTTTGCTCCATTTATATACTAATATTATTTGTTTAAATCATTATTTTGAAAATCTAGCGAGATAATCTTCTTCGGTTTTTATAGGAGATTCACCTGAAGATATTTTATTTTTTTTATCTAATATCGTTTCAGCTCTCTGTATTTTTTACCACCACATTGCACACACAGTTGAGTTTTTCCTCTGACTCCAACACCACACCGCACACACGGTTTTGGTCCTAACCGCAGAATTCATTTACGCATGCTTTGTTACAAAGAGAAGTATATCTGATCATAAGCCAATTACATCGATTATTTGTTTGAATCATATACAAGAGATTAAAATTCAATTTAAATACATATTTGTCTTCATTACGATAATGCATGAATTATGCGCAATTGAACCCTCCGCTGTCTCGGCGGGAGCCAGATTTGATCTTGACAGACTGCCGAAATATAAATTTAGTTTTTCGATGCAAGATCTAGCTTTAACGAATAAAGATATAACAAAACGTATCCGTGAAGGCAAAAAGGAGTTTCGCGACGATGGTGCGGCTCATGTGTGGTCGACATTCAGAATGGAAAATATTGTTAATGTAATGAATGACAAACGAGGAAGAGAGATTATTGACCACCTTGTTCAGAGATATTTTATTTTAATAAAATGTATTGTAAAGACAGACGATGACACTTGGATTATTCGTGACAAACGTGATTCTGTCCACATGCAGTCAGGAAATAATATTGTTCTTAGTGAAAATTCCAGACCAGGAATACTTACTGGCATTGACAAACCATATTACGAACGAGTTTATCCTGTGAATTCGGTTGTGTACGCAATATATCCGTTAAATAATAAAACTAACGTTGGGGATCTCAAACCTATGAAATTGTCAAGGATAAATTGTGTAGCTGAACGGGTTACAGAACACTTCACAAACGCGATACGCGGACGCGGTTTAACGGATTTACAACGTAAAACAATAAATACGTGGGCGGCAACAGTTAAAGATACCGGAACGTCTATCAGCGATGTTGCTGAACTGGGAAAGAAATTAAAATTCCCAATAACAGTGAAGACGTTAACCGGAGAGATTTTGTACAAATCGAAATATGAATCAAGAGGAGCTTCGATAGATATTATTGATCATAACGCACATGCATCGACTGTGGCAGTAACAATATTTCCACGAGACAGAACGGTTAAATTTTATAATGGTCATGTATTTGATTTTATACGAAATATCAGAAAAATTGACCCTGTATCTGTTTGGCTGTTTCAAAGTTCGGAATATGATTTTCATGATCAGATTGTACGGTCTAATGGTGATATTTATCGTACAGAATTTCTCCACGAAGAAATGAAAAATCTTGCATTAAAATATACCGCTGGTGATATTAAGGTTGGACAATTACTGAATAACTGTTTTACCGTTCCATCAATTGCTGCTCACGCTGCTCAGGAGAAAAAAATCATGGAAACCGACACGATTGGAATTTCTTGAAGATGTCCAACACAGTTCTGTGGAATACGGACATGGTGGATTGTGGAATACTAAATACGATTATAATGACGTTATCTCAGTTGATATGGTAGCATGTTATCCTGGAAGTTTTCTTGGATACGGAGAATGTTCTGAATACTTTAAGAGATTTGGACATCCGACACACGAGATGCCAGAGTTGCGATAAACGGACCCTTACCAGTCTTTGACTTAACCGGATTCGCCTGTATAGAGTCGTTCGAGTTTTACGGGGATCTCCATCTGATTGTTTATGCGTGGTTTGGAAGACATTTTTCAGAAAAATGCTGGGTTCCAATAGTACTAATACAGTACATGCTTGATGCTGGAATTTTAGTGTCGTTGAACGTGAGTGAAGCTATTATATCATAACGCGTGCAGAAATAAGTTTGGTTGCCAGAACGGATATATTTAATATTAATGATGCTAGAAGAGATTTTTGTAATCTTAACGAAGATGATATTGTTAAAATTACTAATAATATACGTGAATGCAGGAGAGAAAGTGATGAGAAATTTGCAAAAGATCTCGGCAGAAAAATAATCGGTAAATTTACGCAAGGAGGATCATATGATCATAAACGAATGTGTACAAGATTAATCGTGGACGATGCTGAACTCGATTTTATAATTGCTGATACAACGGAGAAAAACACATTTATAAGTCGAAGTAATGCTTATTTATCAGACGGAACTAAATTAGGTACAATTGTGAGCTTTACTGGTGGCGAGTCACCGCAGTTTACTCATTTAAGATCTTCGATGCTAGCGTACGTTTCCATAAATTTATTATCGATGATAAACAGATTTCCTCGTTATGTTGTCAGAGTCGCGACAGATTCATTTTATATAAATAAAAAATATGCGGATTCGTTAAAACAATTGCATATTAACAATCATGCATCATGGGGCGAATGGAAAATAAAACATGAAGATATAATTAGTTATTCTGAATCTGCCGACGTTGAAATTGCGGAGACATAGTACAAGAATAATCAAATACCAGGATTGTCATCGGCATCATCTGTATGTGATCTGTGGCTAGACATAAAGCCGTTTATCTTAATGGGTGAGGTGGTTCAGGTAAAACAACACGCGCCATTGAATTATATATTTAATAATTGTTCTAATATGATTGTTTTGACACCGACACATAAACTCGCCAGTTAAATAAAAGAACGAGAAGTAAAATCACATACATACCATAGTTTCTTTAGATGGTGCGGAGACGCATGGACTCCATCGCGGATGGGTGAGAAATATATTCCTAAAATTATTATCTGGAACGAGATATGCACGGTGTCGCTAGAGGTATTACAAATATTTCTTGATTGGCTGTTATTGAAGAATACTGCTGTGATAATGTGTGGCGATCATGGTCAACCGCCACCTTTCATTGAATCGTCTCCACATGAGTGGCTGAAAACATTTGTAGATTATTACGAAGAAATAACTGATGACCATAGAGCTATTGATAAATCACTAAAAGAGATTAAACAGTTAATAAGACTACAGCCAGATAAAATACAGTCTGAGATAATGCGTAAAATAATTCCAGAACCTTCTGTGAATAATTTTTGGACTTTATGGAGACCTGCTGATTTGATAGTTGCAAGTAGAAAAATAGTTCGCAATACACTTCAACAACAATTATTTACGTTACATAAAGAACAATTTTCAAATCTACCTGTACCTTTGTGTTATCGCCCAGCAGATACTCGACGACAGAATGTTGATGTTGAGATTCCTGGTGGTGGAATACAAAATCGTGTGTTAAATGATATTGTTTTAGTTGTTGTTGACGTTGTTGAGAGCGCGTTGAGTATGGATAAATCGCTGTGGACGTTAGGATACGCTATAGCGATTCACTCGTCACAGGGATTAACTATTACTGATACAAATATTTGGATTATCGATGATCGTATTGAGTGGTCAAATTTAGTTTATCTTGCAGTGTCTCGAGTCAGAAGAATATCTCAACTGCACAGGGTTATCTTGGATTGCGTAATAACCGAATAAATCACTAACAACTTTGTCGATATCAATAAAAAATTAGCGAATTATAAGCAATGTGACAAAAAAAATAATCGCGATTTTAATATTGATGCTGAATTTATTATAACACTAAAACAACAACAGAATAATTATTGTGCAAGTTGTAACTGTAATATGCTGTGGCAGTATTCAAATAATAATCCAAGACAATTTACCGTTGATAGAATTAATAGTAGTCTTGGTCACACACGCGAAAATGTGATGCTGACCTGTCGTGAATGTAATCGACGTAGAGGTGCAAGTTTACAAAAGTGAACGCGGTGGTAATTGTGTATCCGTAGGAATTATTTGTAATTGTTCGCGTACAAATCCACGCTGAGGAGCAGTTGAATCTAATCTGTAGATTGCAGGTCTACCTGTGGACCTTACCACGCTAGAAATTGTGTGTGTGGTCACACTCCAGATAGGATCAGTTGCTTTTTTTTACCGTCTTCAAGTTCACCAGGTTCATATAAATATCTTACGGTCACATTACCTAGTACTGGTTGAGAGGAAGATTTACGTTGTATTGGTAAATATTTCTTTGTGATCGCATTAGAAGGTTTCATAAAAGTTACACGAGTCATTTCGTTGTTTAACGCAGCTATCACACTTGGTAACCTTGCAACCCATTCACGAGATCTCTCCATGGACTTAAAGTCAGCGGATATTTCCTTTGCGTATTGGTGTCCAAATAACCGCTCAGCAAGTGTTTGATTAAATCGTTCAACGATTGCCTGATCACGATGAATTTCAGTGTGTCCTCGTCTGATTTTGACGTTATGTCGCTTCATCAACGATGATACTGCACCAAGAAATTTTTTGCAAGGATCAACCTGTAGCAGTTGTGGCCATCGTAGACCACCACGTTGATAAATGCGTTCAAACGCAGATGCAACTTCAGTTGCTGTTTTGGTTGATAGTGGTTCTGCTTCTTTATATCTACTCGCAACGTCAACGACAGTTAACGCGTATTTGTAGGTGTATTGACGTCTGCCAATTTTAATGGCATCGTGTGGTAAAAACAAAATATATGCTTGATGAACTTCATTAGGGGCACTTACATCAAAATGTGCATACTGAATACTTTTAGGTGGTGGTAGATAAATTTGCCATATTGCCTGTCGTGCTAACCACGCTGCAGCAACATCACGTGAGACTTTTGCTACTTCAGCAAGTTTACTAATCGCTGCTTTACCTCTCCAGTATCCTCTTGGACTATAATAAACAGATTCCATTATTATGATAATAATCAGTTACCATCATTTTACGTTTCATACCAGCTTTTATCAGAAAAGCAGCTAATTTTTCTCGAAGTGATTTATCTCTTACATTATTTATGGCATGAATTGATTTTATATCGGCGAGATGTCGTTGTTGTAAGTCTTTACTTTTATACGCGACATCATGAATGTGACACTCTTGATCAATTGCGTTTATTGGATATTCTCCAGGTCTAGGTTGGTCTTGGTTATCGAGTCGGATATCGAGACGAGTTCCAGGACCACAATAATTATATCCAGGTAAATGTTTCTCACCAGGATACGTTGCCCATGGAGCTCCTGGTAATTTACCTAACGAAGCAGAAATATCTCCACCTGTCTTTAATGAAATAAATATGCGTTGTTTTGTACCACATTTCACACACTTGCCTGTAAGTGCGCGCCTGTTATTTTTTATTATTATTGTCGTTAATCCACTGGTATGAGTGGGTGCTCTACATCGAAAGCAATATAAATCCATATTATTATTATATGGATATAATTGACTTCTCAGCGACACGAAAACAAGAGCCAGTCAAGCATCATCCAGCGCTACCAAATTCTCTCAGAGCAATTATACTTGGCCCATCAGGGTCTGGTAAAACGCAATTATTACTTAATCTGATAATGCGATGGCTCAAGTGGGATAAATTATGTTTAGTAACACCATCTGTAGATGATCAACGATGTTACGAAATACTTAAAGATTTTAATGAAAAATGCAAAGTCGCTGACGTGTCCTGATAATGATGCTATTGATTTTATTACCGATATCGATGAAGCTCCATCCATAGATAATCTTGATGGATATATCAATAATCTCGTAGTATACGATGATGTAATGCTGGATAAACAATACAATCCAGCTCGGATATTTTCGCGAGGCCGTCACAAAAATTCAGACGTGATTTATTTAATTCAGAAATACACACAAATTCCAAAAGTGATCAGAGATAATTGCAATATCTTAATTGTGTTTGATGGAGTAGATAATTATACTTTACAAAATATTTATTATACTTGGCGTTCAGGGGACATGGACATGATTAAGTTTAGAAACTTTTTTTTCAAACGCACAAGCTATTCAGTTCGGATTTATAACGATAAATTTACATGACCCAAGATCTAGATATCGTATAGGTCTGGATAAAATCTTTGGTTAATTATAGCAGCAGAGGAGGTGAACGACTAGCGTTGAGTGACCAACACGTAAACATTCCTAAAAATAAAAACGCGCGTCAGAGAAAAGTAACAAAATGGGCTAACTAGTTAGAGGTTGTGGTTTAACGTTATTGACTTTAAGATTTCATTTTCGTAGGAAGGCTTATGTTTCATAATTAAGGTCTCGAACAAAAATGGTCAGTTCACCTTCTCTGCTGCTGGTCGCCCAATTGTACAATGTTGAGAATCCGGATTATCAGATGTATCCTTGAAAAACATCTTTGTTGAACCAGCTGTTCTCGTTTAATCATCTCTGTGTATGGTAAGTCCAATAATTGTTGTGGCCACG
Source organism: Megalonaias nervosa (assembly GCA_016617855.1). Classification (NCBI taxonomy): domain Eukaryota; kingdom Metazoa; phylum Mollusca; class Bivalvia; order Unionida; family Unionidae; genus Megalonaias; species Megalonaias nervosa. The sequence goes on from JAECUM010000741.1 coordinate 131,859, forward strand.
TCAGCTTTGTCCAAAATCAATTCGATTTCCTTTCCATCGATGGAATGACGTGCACGAGTAAACAACGCCATTCCGTTGTTAACAAATCCAGCTGTGGTACCGGCAGTATATTCTGTACCACCAGCACAATTCTGTACCAGTTTTCCCTCAACGTCCAAGAGTGCCTCACATGGAAGGAAAAACCAAGATGTGTCCTGTACTTGCAATTCTGTTTTTAATTGATTGGGATCCCTGGCCGGATATGAATAATACTGAAAATCTCGTTTACTTAGAACCACTAACACAGGCGCTCCCATATCAAATACTGGATCTGATATACCTCTGAACTGAGCCACAATGAGACTACACCTTATTCATTTTCTTTAATGTCACTGCGTGACAGCTCCACTCCTCATTGCTGCATTAATAATCGCTGAATCTGGTAATCGCTTTTTATCAGCTTAGTTAATGACTTTACATACTGTAGGCGCCGTTGATTCTGTTGATGGTAAAATAACTGGTTTATATAGTATTCGTGTAGTAGACTATCTCGAATCTGCTGAGCTGCCTATGAGCCCAGTTATTTCAATCGATCCACGGCAGCACTTTTGATGATATGTATGACTCGCATTATAACCTTTTGGCGATTGGTGCAGCGCGCGAAGTTAGTGACCTGACCACCTTCCACGAGTCCGTAAACGCTCTACAAACACCATCATCTAGACCGATTCCGGAATATGTCATGTAAACAGGTTTTCTTGCGTTTATAAGCATACGGGTTTCACACGTCCATGCACGACAGTCATTGTTATATTTAATTGTCTGTATTGTCTAACATACAGTTGTATCGTTATTATTTCACCGAGCAGATCAACAAAGTGTACAGCTTGATCCACAAGGGGAAAACGAATATTTATCAGTCGATTATTATGACATGGAAGATAAAAAGCTGATGGCGCGTAACATATATCAATCACCTGCTTCTACGGATGGTGAAAACCGTAACAGTATATACCCCCGAACCCCCGAACAACTACTCCTGTCATTTCAGACCTGCTTCTATAACTACCAATCATGGCATCTCATATTAAATTGACTTGCGTCGTTTAGATAAACCTCACAATGTCAGGCGCGATGTGATATCCAGTCCCGTTAGGTCACGCACTCAGAATTTGCTTATTTTCGGGTATATCTTTGAGCCAACCAAGAACTGTTCTCAACAGCGACTGTCCAAAGCTAAATAAATATTGTGGACATTCAATGGTGCTAAAGGAGCTTAGTGTGGGCTCGTGTTCACGAACATAAATTTTAGAGTCCTTGTTAGTCAACACCGCAATTCTTCGTCGGACCTTGTCATTGATTGAGCTAACGTCGTACACAACTGTAGGAAGGTCTACAGTACCCGAAAGTGTTCCACATTTGATGAAAACACAAATGTGTTGTTCGCTGACAGACCACCAAACGGTTGGGATCTGATGATGTTTGGCCAAGTGTAATACACAGGCAGAGACGTTAGAGCGATCACAAGTGTACGTGATTCCCCAGCTGTAATAGTACAGAAAACGTCACACTGAATTCCGGTTTTGTTGATGAGATTGTGACCATCGAGGTAATGTTATGGGTTGCATGTACAACTACCTGTTGCATGGTATCATATGTTCCACGGAGCACACGAAGTGTTTCTCTACGCATCGTCTGAGTGTTTTTTTTCTTTAGAACTCATCATCAGTGAACGAACTTCGTTCCTTGTATATGTCATGAATATCTTCAACAAGTTCATACATCAGCGCATGATATGCGTCCCTATCAATGATGTCATTGGTGGCCAGTCCCTGACTAGTCGATGTGGCCTCCATAATGACTTAAAGAATTGACTTGTATTCTGGTGGCTTGGCTTGTGTATTGTCACGTGTCTATCTTACGCCCTCATCAACTTCATCGGTACCTGTTGCAAGTACATTATTAACCTGGTTGGTGAACAACGTTTATTTGACTTCTGCGATCGCCTGTGGTAAACGTGTGATAGACTCTACAGTTGCTGTTGTGGTTTTTTATATCCTTGGTGCGTTTATCTATCTTACGAACTGGACCAGGTACATCTTCTATTCTCTTTAACCCTGTTACTTGTTCCACTGGGGCCTTTGTAGCCTTTCCAATATTCTCGGCACGTTCGGCTATTTCCCTAGTGGGTTTAATCAGCGGAGCAGGTGTTTCTTCAAACCCAGCTATGAGGTCTTCTCGCACAGTATGTGGCGAATGTAACATATTTTTGACTTTTTGCGGCACTCGGTCACATTTTAAACTAATTCCTGCTGTTCTTGAGAGCCTTAACGGCTTCGCTTCCATACTCTTCTATGACATCACTGACGGCCATTTCATATCACCCGCACGATAATTACCTCGACAAGTTTCGGCCAAATCAATGATGAGAAAACTATATGGGTCGTTTGTGATTCGCGCAAACATTTCACGAAGTTCAACCCACGTGTGGTCAGCGGCACACGAAGTCCAATGGATGGTCCCAAGACCATCTACGTCAATACCACGAGATATCATCAACATGTTACATCTGTCACGGATCACATTAGCACATGTGCCTATTGTTGAGTCAAACAGATGACGTCAGTATTTTTGCTGGCCTCCCTAAAATATGTGTGTGGGATTGACTTGATTTTCAAGCATCACATCGTCGTACACGATGAGATTGTGTTTGTTTGCATACAAATCGCCAGTGCTAGGTGCTTCATCAATGGTGGAAAAAAAAATCGACAGAAGCTTCTCAAGGATCATTCATCACTCAACGTTGTTTTTCTTTAAAAATCTTTCAAAACATCAGAACACGGATAGGTCATCAGCCAAAGGCGGAATCACATACAACCGATCCCAGCTTAACCATAGTAAAACCATACTCAGCAACAGTTGAGTTTTTCCTGATCCATCAGGCCAATGATTAGCGCACGAACTGAGTTTGGAAATGTGGTTCTATCACAATATTTGGACGGTTTAGGTATTCCCTGTACAGAGAAGTGAAAGACTGAAAAAGAATTTGTCAGATCTGATGCTGTGATGTTGACCAAAGAGGTGTGCGAGTGCGTGTCGGACATTTCAGTGTACATCGTGATCAAGATAGTGTATAATGGTCTAATCGTTCCCTTGCAGAACGGTTATTGGGTCATCGGTACGCTCAGGAATTGTTGATGAGGCCAGAACGGTCTGAGGAATGGGTAGTACGACCTCCATTGGTAACAGCAGCATTGAACAATGAAATCACTCGCAAGACTGTGCCAATACGATTTGACAAAAGACTGTCACTGTTACTCAAAAGATCATTTCACAGCCAACACTGTTACAAATACTCGGTGACAAGTTTGTTCGATATTGTTATACACCTGGAGAATTAGAAGATGGGCAAGGTTGTGCTACTTACCCGGTATAGTCGGTAGATGTGTGTATGATTTAGGATCGGACCGATACTCAAACACAACCAACATGTTACCAGTTAGGACCGTCACGTGGCGGACCAAAACCTCTCATCCGAGCATTTGTGTTAGATGAACTGCAAGTCATGTCAGCACACTCAGAACTGCCACCAGAATTTGTTTGGACACATTAACCAGTATCAATCGTAAGTTGGTTCACAACAGCACGATGACCAAACGCGTAAGTATTTATTCCATCAGGGAGTATCCATCAATTGGTATCAAGCTGAGACAAACGCAACTTGTTGCGATGTTATTGACATCGTGTTATATTTGCCGTGTACACAAACGCATTTCAATCTAGAAGACATTTCAAGTACAGGTCGTGTTTGATATCTTTTTGCTCAATCACCTGTAGAACACCTTTAGCATTTTTAAATGTTTTTAGAGACAAGACCGTTCTGCGGTCCAAGCACAGTCGAAGACATTTTGGGTCGCAGTCCCACATACTCGTCGATTAGTTTACCCAAGCATTAGTCTTTGAACTTGCTAACAACCTTCTTTCTGGCGTTACCAAACAAAGGATGTTTTTTCGGATACTCGCTGGTATCAAATATGTTGACCAAACTTGGTTTTGCCATGTACGAATACATATCATTGGCGGCCCTATGATCAACAACGGGTCAGCTTCTGTGTATATCGTCTTGACCCGATCCTGAATATTAGTTTGTCATTGTCATAGTTAAACCCATACATGAACAGCTTAGAAAAGTGCAGCATGGACTAACCAACATAAATTTGTTTTGCCAGCGTTAGTTTTGATTTTTGTTTACTCTGAACGGCAATAAATACAACCATAATATTTTTTTTTTTCTGGATTCAAATTCCAGGCTTGAGATGAGCCTTCGAAGTTTGTCCTGCTCATTATCACGGACAATATACGAGTATATAGGATTAGTTTGCGCAGATTCTCCATTGTTTTTCCAAACTCGGCATTCTTCATGAGCTTGAAAAAGTCCTTTTCAAAATCAATGGTTGTTTTAGTTTTCAAATTCGTATTCACCTGAATATACTGAGCCATCCAAGCTTGCTGGCGAAATCTAATCACTTGATGGATTTTGGTGACACGCATACCGAACCGCAAGTACAACTGCAGATTTCTAACGTGTATTACATATTAGGTTTTGGTCCTAAGATTTAGCATCAGTTGTTGCATCTGTGTCAGGACTCATCGACGATCGGGCACTGACACTGGGACAACCATGTACTAGGCACAGACAGCGCTTTTTGGTGCCAGCAGATAATCGTTGTGTTCGTCATGTAAATGCTCAGGATACTCCAGAACAACGTCAAAGAAGTATACGTGATTATTGGTGACGTTATAATCACGAACGTGTTTTTGTAGATCAATGCGCGCAAGATCGATCCGCTGAAATCCCCCAATCGGAAATGGTTGAATCATGGTTACTTATAAAGGTTTTTCACATCTAGGTACTTGTTGTAACTGTTTGGGTCAGCGGGGTCATACTAGTCCACGTTTGGGCTGTTGGTACGAAAATATCCATGACATTGATATTCCACCACGAAGTGGTCGCCCAAAAAGCAGATGCTGATCAATGTCAGCGAGCAGTTACAGTTCGATTTTGGTTTTGGACAACAATACATTCCAACTAATACCTGGTGACGAGAAGTAATGTGTAGTATCGAGTTTGTACACGTGCATTGCAGTATCATTAAAATTTTCAAAAGCTTAAGCGAGGAAAAACACATCAGTGCGCATATATAGGTCGTGGTAGTCGCCAAGGATTTTGCATGGGAATGCAGACCAAACTTTCTTTTCGTGTTCGTAATCTTTATCTGAAATACCTTTACGCGACAGCGATGAATAAAGCACTTCGATAGGTGGCAACTGAGTTTCAGCATATCTGTTTCAGTCACTCATGTACTCGTATAGATACACACCTTTGTTCCGTCAGCAGGTCTGCGGTGCTTGCACACTGTGGACAGTATTGATGAGTGATTAGAAAGTTCTCCGCCGTCGACTTTTCTCTAACTTGTCCAAGGACGAATTTATAAAATGTAGCAAATGGATAAGCTGTACTTTTCCGAGCCTAAACGTTATGTTCTTTCCATGTCAACGACCCTTTTTTGATTATTGTATTGTATCAGGATCAGAAACTGCAATTGCTTCAATCCTAGTTATTATTTCATGTATTTCTGTTTCATTGTTTTTGTTTCTTCTGTCTGATAAAATAACACGTTGTTTTGCAGCTGCAGGTGTTTGTGTTGCCGATTTATTTTTTTACGGGCCTAATAGTATTCACCAACAGATCTACAGAGTCGGCAAAATTGATATGTGACCTGATTCCGACACCACACTTAAGAAATGGCTGAGCCCGTGGACCATGGCGTAAGACCACTTTTGTGTTTTTACGGTATTCGAAATGACATTCTCTCTCACAGAGTTCGTATCTTTCAAGGCAGACATCTTTGCACTTAGTACGTCTCAATTCCATGGGTCTTTATATGCATACAAGCAACCGTTCATCAACCGATAACATTGTACAATTTCTTGTTTTATCCTGTATAAACCTCCAGTTGTATTTTGTCAAAAACCCCGTGGTGTCTGCGTTAGAACAAGGAACACAAAGCTGCAAATCAAACATTGTAAAATAATTAAGTTCTCCTATTTCAGGCTGCTCATAGCAAAACTACCTTGCAGCTCTAGATAAAATACATTTCAGAAAGACGTCCGCGTCAATTACCTCAAATGACCTATTGCTAAAAAGAGCACCAACATAAATTTTGTTGTACTTACCAAATAATGTCAAATTACACCAGCACTTTTGGGTGATTTAAATTTGATCTTAGCGTCTACTAGTTTTCTCATATTCTATTTTAATACCCCAAAGCATTTGTTCAATTAGCCTGCTCTTGAAAACCTTATTACTAACATCATAAAATACTTCACTAACTTCCGACGCATTGTGTCGTTATGTTTCGTTTGCGACTATTTTTGGATCAAACTAATTTGCATTTTCGTTTTAGTTTTATTTGCCTCAAAGATCTGCTCATTTATTTAGTTCCATTTGTAAGGTACCGCCAGGTTGACCAATTTATCAACGTGTTTTCAAAATGTTTCTGAAAACGCACATACCATTTGTTGTGCCTCCTTGATAAATCTGCATGATAAATTCAATAGACACAGGGATCTTAGTTTATCCGTTTCACTTATGATATTTCAATCATTTGGTAAGTTAATGCCACTGTTTGAGATTCCATAAATCGCTTGACTATTGCTCAACATTTATATATATACCACATTACAGCCTTTCTTCAATACCAAAATATTCACAACCCAACTATATATTTTTTTTTCTTGTCAGTACAAGATTATTAACCAGTGCTAATGCCATTCTATAGGTTATACCACACTGTGTCCACATTGCTGTGGAAAAAAACCCTCCACAAATTATGTGATGCAAGTATAGATACAAGCAGTAATACAGACCTGCCTATATGCATTACTGATATGTAACAAACACAGGAAGCAGCAGGCACGGTGAACCATACAAACTGGTTTCGAGCAAGTTTTTCATAAAATAAAGGTTCCTACAGGGGCTGAAAAAATAAGGTCAATAACGCTAAAAAGAACCTCCTAACTTGTATTATTACCATATAGTTTGAAAAACGGATAATAAATCGTTTTATTTAGCTCATTTTTTTATTTTATTTTTGACTTTTTTATTTTTTTTTTTTATTTTTATGCGTTTAGTTTACTCGCGGGTCACTCAATTTTTGTCGTTCACCCTGCCTGCTGCTATAAATTAAACAGCCAGTATAAATATTATTGATAATGGTCGTTATAGGCGAACCACATTCAGCTAGATTAGCTCGAGTTCGATTAGAGGCAATTAGAAAATATTTAACTGTTCGTGATTCTGTTAAACGACAATCACAAGAACGTCAGGAATCTCATGTTGAATTTGAAGAGGATACAAAACAATTATTTAAAACAATTGTCGAACCAACAAAGAAAATTGTTACAGCAACCGAGGCAACACAACAAGCTCTTGAAACATTACCTGCTGATATTGCTGGTCGTATTCAAGCGGCTCAACCACAACCACAACCACAACCACAACAACCAAAAACCAGAATTAAGATAATATATAAATTTACACCTGAAGGTATTGCTGCTATCAAGGACAAAGACCAATTACTTGATATTGCCGCATTTGGATATTATGAAAGAAAAAAATATGTAAAACCAGAACATGTTAAATCTCTGAACTCTGCCAATTGGATTAAAGATGTATATCGCATATATACTGGTATTCCAGAAATTAGATCTAATGAAGATATTAAAGATTTTAATTAACTTGATGAGGCTGTACATAAACATATAAAAGAAAAAGCTAAACAAGGTAAACGAATATTACCATCACCACAACGATCACCACAACAATTGCCACAATCTCCAAAATCACAAAAACGACCACGATTTAAATTACCACAATCACCACTGCTACCACCACTACCACAACAAGTATCACCACCACCACAACAACAGTTACCACAAATATTACCACAACTACCACCACAACAACAGTCTCCTAAATCACAAACACCAAGCAAAAAGGAAGAGGAGGAAAAAGAATATTGGCCGTCAGACACCTCTTTTGGAAACGTAAGTGGAAGTGGATTTACTACTCATGGAAGTGGTCTTATTACCTGTCCTAATAACGTTCTTGCTGATGTTGATCGATTAGAAATCCTCATCGGAGGAAAACGAGCTGGTAATAATTCTCCAGAAATAATTAATGAAGCGGCCGATATCTGTAGACGATTATTTACAGGCGGTATCATGGACGTTGATGTTTATCAGTCTCTTATTAACGAAATTGACGATTACTACAGTGACTGAGTACGTAATTAAATACAATTACTATTATAAAATGATTGTACACAGTACTCAACGTGGACAAACCATGGTCAGGGTAATAAATTCACGATTACCAGTATACAAGACAACCTACGGAGATGGACTAGGTGATGTTGTTCAGGGTCTATTTAGAAGGATAGCCCCAAAAGCAATACCGATTGCAAAGCAACTGGGAATGAAAGCTATTGATGTTGTTCGTGAAAAAGGTATTGGTGCTATGGGTAATCTCGCTGGTAAAGCATTTTCAGCGATCAAAGATAGACTACGAAAACCTCAACCAGTAAAATTACCTAGTACTGAAGTAATGCCTCCAAATGTCAGTAAAAAAATAAATCATTTTGCTAATCAAAAATTAGCGGAGTTAGCTGATGTACCAATGTCAGAAAAAGAAAAAAAATATAACCGCTAGTCTGATAGCAGGAAGTGGTCTCACTTTCCGAAGTGGTCTTCGTTTTAGACGATAATAATTATAATAAAGATGTTCAAGCGCATATCTGATCCAGCATTTGACATGGACGCACCGGTACTCAAGGATGAGTCTGTGCGTGATTATCAATATTATTCTTATGACGCTCGAATTCCAGATCAGCGTGGACGAATTGAACTACAAGTTCAGGATACAAGTAAATATTTCTTACCCGCTGAGGGGTTTGTTGAGGTTGAAGTTTATTGAGGTTGAAGGTGAAATTTTAAATATCGCTAATCCTGCATTACCAGTAGCATATGGAGCTAATGTTATTGTTGGATTTGTTAATAATGGTATTATGGCGTTATTTGACAGCGCTACGTACATGATTGACGGAAAAAATATTGAATCAATTCAGAAAGACGTCGACGTCGCCACAAAGATATTGGGTCTTGCTAGATACAGCGATGATTATTCAAGATCGGCTGTCCCGTCAATGATGTTTGCAAAGGATACAACTGATTTTAAAGAAAGTAGAAACGTTAATGTAGGTGATGTGAGAGCTGCAGGAGGAGCTGCAGATGTCCCTGCAGTATTATCGATTATTGCAAATTTTAATTTAGGATTTGCAGTACGTAAATCAATGTTAAAATGTGATAGGAGAGCATTTTCATGTGCAATTCCACTTTCACGTATATTTGTATTCTCTAGAAATGTCAGGAAAGTCATCTTTGGACCAAAGCGTACAGTTGTACTTGCACGAAAAGCAACCGACGATGATGCAATCTGGCGACCTGGTGCAGTTGATGCTGGTAGAGTAATTCTTACTAAGCTTTCATTATGGATGCCAGTGATGACTCCAACAATACCTGAAGAAGATCGGTTACTTGCTTTTATGAATCAAGGTGGTACATCAGCGATGTCATGGTTAACAATGACCACAGATGCTATCCAGAATAATATTAATGGTTTATTTACATGGCAAATAGCATCACAACAAGGTCTTTCTGCACCGCGACATATATTTATTGCGCTTCAAAATGCTGCACGAGTAAACGATCAAGATGAAAGCATAATGATATTTGACAAACTTGGTGTTTCTGAAGTTTCTTTAAGGATAAATGGACATCAAGAACCATCCGAGGATATATTGTTGAAATTCGATCAAAATCATGTAGCACGTGCATATCATTGATTAATGACTTTCATGGGACGTGATCAAAATATTGATACTGGTTTACAAATATCACAACTGGATTTTACAACCCTATATCCGATTTATTACTTTTCGTTAGAACATTTAGATTTAACCAGACAGCCAGTAGTAGATATATATTTTCGAGCTCATGTTAATAGAGATATTGGAGTTATCCCTAATTACAGAGCAATTGCTATTACACTCAGCTATAAATCAATGTTACTTGAAGGTGTTGGTGGACGAATGAGAGTCGTTGATGCTCCAGTAGGCAACATGTAATTAGATCGTTTATGAATATTATAATGTCATATAATCACGTTAGTGTTAGTCTGACTCTTGGTCAGATTAAAAGGATACAATCAGCATCAAAAAATGACTGTGGGTTAAAATATTGCTAAAGAAAGAGCAGATGAGTGGTTCAAATAAATTATCTCTTACAGAACGTCAGCTCAGGCATTTCAATGAAGCCAAAAAATCAAATAAAGGTATAAAACTTAATCTTTCTGCGGGTGCCATTAAAGACATGGTTAAGACGTGTGGTATATTTCCACTTCTTGCAGCTATACCAGCATTAATAGCCGCTGCAGCCCCAGCTGTTGCAAAAGCAGCTGCATTAGGTGCCGTTGGAACCGCTGCTGGAATGGCATTAAAAAAAGCAACCGGACAGGGAATCAAAAAAAAGGGAAGGGGTACCAGGGACTCCTTACTAATATCTCCTATGTCCAATTTTGATTTACTAGATGCTGCTAGAAAATTAAAAATAAAAAATTTCAGAGGTGTTTTTATGCGTGATCAATTACCCAAAAAACCAAACAATATTGAAACCGGTATTTTTAATCTCGATAAAAACTCTGGCCTAGGCACACATTGGGTTGGGTATGCAATTGATCTACGTGGAATTATTTATTTTGATTCATATGGACTAGCTCCACCAAAAGAATTCTTGAAGTATGTTAGCGGCGATCAAAGTACTCCAATATGGTATTCAACGTTACCAACACAAACACTAACTGATCCACCAATATGTGGTCGAGAAGTATTTAATGTACTTGATGCTATATCAAAATCAACAAAACCACCTCACAAAGTTGTGCATGAATATACTACGTTGTCACATTTAAACAGACATTAGTAAATATAATGGTAGATATTTACGGAAGATCTTCTCGTGGTAAAGCTCAGCAGCAAGCTGATTTATCTAAATACGCAACTCTCGATCAGCTCAGAAATGAGATTGATGATTTATTAAACATAACCAGTGTTGATCAAAATGAAGTAGTTGTTTTTCAGGATAAGGAAGGACGATTAAAAACTAGTAATATACAACTGCCAGATGTACTTATACGAGTTCCTAATGCGGTTGTTAATAATATAGTTACTTTTACTGATCAGGGTAAAATACAAGATTCCGGTATGTCAGTCAGCGATTATATTAAGAAAGCTGGTGATTTGTTCACGGGTGACATTATTATGACATTATTATGAATCAAAATAAAATTATAGGCCTTGGAAACCCAACCGCAGATACAGAAGCCGCAACAAAGAAATATGTCGACGATCAAGAATCTAAGTACGTATTGGCCAACGGCGGTATAATGCGTGCATTTCTCAACATGAATAATAACGGCATTAATAATCTTAGAACACCAGAATCTGATTTTGATGCTGCGACGAATAAATACGTCGATGATAAGGAAATTCCTCTAAAAAAAATGAATGACGAAATGACTACACTCAGTAATACTTTCTCTAGACATGTAGAAACGCTCTTAAATTTTCGTAGAAATATAAACAAAACCATTAAAGATTTTTTTGGGGGAACAACCAACCGTTGACATAAAACTAGCCGACGTTAACATGAAACTCAATGATATTGTCAGTGGAATACCTAATATTGTTCAAAAAACTAATCTGATTAAATTTCCACACGGACAAATTTAAAATATCGTGTACACAGTAGCATCAGGATCAACAACATGGACACCGCAAAATAACACACTCGAACATACCGCAGAAGTAACTGGGTTATACAGGTTATCTATATACTGTTCGGAAATTACTGTGGCAACTTCATTATCACCGAATGTATATCATAATCCTCTATTGGTGATGCTAACCAAGAATATGAAATAAATCTTTACGTTAATATCAACGGAAATACCTCCGAGACGTTTTTGGTGGTGCCTAGAATTCGTATCTGAAACTTAATTAAATGACGTTGTTAGCATAATGGATCAACCACAGTCTCGCATCGACGTTCAACGTTACAGATGCAATCAGGTATGTGAGCGTTTGACTAAACTAAATAATTTTATCGATTATTTTAACATGAAAAAAAAAATACAAAAGGCGTATAGTTGTTATTGATGTAGTTATTTACTCGGTTTCTGCTGTTATTGCTGGAACAGGATTATTATTATCAACACTGACGATGACAGCACCTAATGTTATAACCATCATTGTTTCAGCATCAACGACTATTGCTGGTGTTCTCGGTATTATAGCTAAAAAGATAGATACTTGTACAAATGCTAAATTGCACGATTATATGATTAAATTACATACAGTGGCAGAGGCATGCTCTAAACTATATTTGTATATTTCTTCATGCGACAGTGATGGTGAAATTTCCGATACTGAATTCGCGATGATGATGAAAACCTATGATGACGCATTTAAGGTAATCGCTAATAATAACAGACAGGGAGTTACTTCAGCAGATCGTCACTAATACGACTCCGTCAAAAACTACTATGATATCGTTAAGTTCGACCAATCCTGAATTTAGTGTCAATTTTCCAACATCAATTCCTGCAAAAGAAATAGCATTAGCACAATTGCGAGTTTATTATAGCTGGCCAAATATTAGATCAAAACCATTTGGTGGACTACAGCCAAATAATTCATTAGTATTCGCTAATAAGAATAAGCCTGATGGAACTCCTGATTGGCAAGTAGTTGCTATTCCAACGGGCAGTTATCAAATAGAGCAGATTAATGATGAGTTCCAACGCAGAAAAAGAATCCAAAATAGCAATTACTGTTCACGAACCAACATTAGCAGCGGTTATTGAAATAAATTCCCCTGATTATTCTGTAGATATTTATCAAAGTTCGATTAGATTAGTATTAGGATGGCCTGAAGTTCCACCGGTTTATCAAGGATCACCAGAACCACAACGATCTGATTTCGTTGTAGAGGTTGAAAAATTTATAAAACTTCCAGAATATCGAAAAACGTATTCGTTTATAGAGATTCCGGATGCTTATCGTGGTTATGCACAGTATAATCATTTTATAGATTTTGTTCGGGGTAAAGGTTCAACAAGAATAGCAACAATTAATGTTGAAGAAATTAACTCAAAATCAAGACCAATTAAGTCTGAACATGGGCGTATACTTAATGATCTAAGAAATTTATTTTCGAGCATCAGCACTTCCTACAACGATGACTTAAAAAATCAAATAATTGAAACAATACAACATTTGAATCAAGTTGCATCAGACTTAGAATATGTAAATAAGGCTATCGTTGACAGAGAAAAAACATTAAACGTACCGGCAGATAGATTTCTTAATACTTACATAGTTAATGAAGATGGTCCTATTCAGCGTGTAAGTTATAAACGTTTATTTAAAACAGTATTTCTTAAATATTATGGAATTACAGAAGAACAGCTACCAACATTTGTAATTCCGGGATTTAACTCTGAAGAGCTAAAGAAATCGGTTAATGATCTTATTGATGAACATTTTAAAAGAATATGTTATTCATTGAAAAAAAAATACCTACACCAACTATTCTTAAATATAATAATGATCCACGTGGTGGAGGCCGCCATATCTCACCTGGTGTTGTTAATATAACATCAACGATCGCGGTCAATCTAGTATGTGACGTAATTGATGACAGCTATCAAGTAGATCTTTCAAAGTCTAACCAGGCCCAACAGGGGTATATATTATATGCATTTAGCCTTCAAGTACCGCCCGGGTGGTTAATTATATCTGAACCAATTAATCCAATTTATCTACATGTACATAATCCATTATTGTCAAGAATAAATTTCAAACTTACTGACCAGACAGGATACACTTTGGATCTAAGACAAGAATCACTTAATATTAATTTGTATATACGCTCGTAGAACGCCTGAGTAAATAATCAAAGGGAAAGAAATAATCTGATTTTTAATAATCTGATGAGTAAATATATGAAATAGTTTGAAATGTCTTTATTTGATGGGCAAATATGTGCTATAATTCATGAAATATTTAGAAATGTCTTTATCTGATGGATAAATAGGTACTCTAATTCATGAAATAGTTAGAAATTTCTTTATCTGATGGGTAGTTTACTAATCAAAATTAATAATAATCAATTCCTATGATTAATGCAATTGTATGTATAATAAAGCGAGATAACTCTGCTATCTCCCTCTGCAGAGTAAATTAAACGATTATGTCCCTTACTACTACGTTCGATTTACAGACAACAAATACATCTTGTTTTTCGTTAATTATTTAGTGATTTATTTGTTTTCTGTAAGCAGTTAGCTGTTAGTGAATCAGCAATTTGTAATAGAAAAGGATATTGATGTATCTTTTGACTTTGATGACTTTAAATTCACGTCGGTTTATACGAGTGCGTAGAGTTATTTTTACCTCTAACACATGTATTTTGACCTTAACGAACGATAACTCATACGTGTGATTATTTTATGAATTATATTTTAAAAATTGAAGCAAATTCACGCTACAGTTCTACATTCTATTAGTAATACAGGTTCTGTGAGACAGCGCAAATATTTTTATACACTTAAATTTAACTGTATTATTGATAAGAGAGCGATGGCCGAAGTGGACGTAGATCGAAGTTGTGCAGACTCTCGCGTGTTCGAGTCTCCAAAAATGCTAAAGATATTTTATCTTGCATTTGGCGACGGATGCTATTTATAATTGGGGGGTAAGAAACCCAACAGAAAAATAATACAACTTTCCCACCATGTAACCACGTGGTGGGTGTAATTTTGCACTCCCCGGGGTTTTATAAGGGGGGAGAGTTGTATAAAATCTGTTTGACGTAGATAAATCCCCCCCCCCCGTTGTATTCCGTCCATAGTTAAGTTTGTTGTTAAGTTTATGTTTGTGCCGTCTGCAAAAATCAAAATCATCACCATTTCTATATATTCATGTTCATACAATCATATGTCATTAGGATAAGTTTATGTTTGTGCCGTCCTCAAAAAATATAATCAAAATCATCACCATTTGTATATATTCATGTTCATACAATCATATGTATATAATCATAATCATTTGTATATAATCATAAGCATCTGTATATAATCATAATCATCCTCAAAACAGTCCCCTGACCTTCTGATCCTACTAGGATGTCATATGGCAACCTAGGGGTTCACATAGGGTTATGGGGACTACATTTTTTTAATATGATTTAGAATTATTCAGAGACTGATATTATTTTTTATTTTAAAGAAATATTTATATATATAATGAACGAAGACAACATTAATAATATTATTTCTGCTATTAAAAAAATTAAAACATAACGGAATAAATCTCTCTGATAATCTTGATCCTGAGAAAATATTATGCGATTATGAAATATTAAAACAACGAAAAATCGACAATAAATACACATTACCATCCAATTATAAATTCGTAAACTTAATCTATCAGTCTATGTTAGAATCCTTGGCAATGGTAAATGAAAAACAGGTAAAGCTATTTTCTCCTCTTGCACGTTCGATCGAAAATATTAGATCCGAACTATCTCGTGAATACGAGAAAAAGAAGATTGTGGACAATCGGGTAATGCAATTAAGAAAAATTATGTTATTTGATTCTGTCAAAAATGAAAGTGACACTGAGAGCGACGGTGAAGGTACCCATGGCAAAATATAGAGTCGAACTATATACAGTATTAAAAAAAATATATATTTATTTATCAAGATTACAGAGTTAGATATATTCAAATATTATCGGCTGATCATATTTTATTGAATATGCAGATCTAGTAATATTATTTGCGACATCACGTACTGATTGCGGATGTATGCTAAAATATCTGTCAGCTGCATTAATTGAGGGAAAAGTCATTTCTTGATCTGTTTCTGAATGTATGGATTTAATAGCTCTCTTTCCGAATAATTTACACCTTCCTGTATTTCCACGTGCAGAATTCTGACTAGGTGTAATAGCTTGCAGGTTAGATAGATTATTATTCTGGAGATCTCCATCAATGTGATCAACTACAAGTCCATTTTTAACTACTCCACGAAAACATTCGAATATGAATACATTAGAGCGATAAGTATCTTTTTTTCTCTAGCAACAGTAAATCTAAAATAACCTTCATTATCGAGATTACCGACTGGGTTTTTCAATCTGCAGTGTCTGATTACACCATCTCGGGATGCTTCATAATTTGTATATACTGGATGTTTAACAAATTCCTGTTTCTCATAGTACTCAATTTTCAATTTTCTTATATAATCATTGTCGATATCATCATCATAGGTCTGATTTGTCTGAGTCATTTTGTATAATAATATTATTTGTCTAAATCATTGTTTTGAAATCTGGTCAGATAATCTTCTACGGTTTTTATAGGAGATTTACCTGACAATGTTAAAGTATTAATTTTTTTTTTGTCATAATATCGTTTTAGTTCTCTGTATTTTCTTCCGCCACATTTTAAACAAAATTGAGTTTTTCCTCTTCTTCCAATACCGCATTGCACACATGGTATTGGTCCTGTACTTCCATTTTTGATACTTTGCGCATGATTTCCGCAGTATTTGTTCACGCACGATTTATTACAAGGAGAAGTATATCCAATTTTGAGCCAAGCATATATATATAATTTAAATATTTGTCTTAATTATATGAACGAATTATCGGCAATTGAACCTAAAAGAGCTAGATTTGATCTTGACAGACTATCAGAAAATAAATTTAGTACTTTGATGTAAGATCTGGCATTAACGGATGAGGATATAACCGAACGTATCCGTGAAGCCAGGAATGAATTTCGTAATAGTGGTACTGCTCATGTCTGGTCAACATTCAGAGTCGGAATTGTTACTAATATAAGGAATGACAAACGAGGAAAAGCAATTATTAATCACCTTGATGATCAAAAATATTTTATTTTTATAAAAATTATTGTAAATACAGAAGAAGATACTTGGATTATTCGTGATAAGCGTGATCCAGTCCGCATTCAGTCAGGAAATAATATTGTTCTTTTGAGTAATAAATCTAATTCCGAAATACTAACCGGTGTTGACAAATTATATTATGAACGTGCATATCCAGTTACTGCAGTTGTATATGCAATATATCCGCTGAATAATAAACCTGACGTCGGGGATCTCAAGCCGATGAGACTGTCAGAGTCAAGAATAAACTGTGTAGCTGAACGAGTTACAGAACATTTCATAAACGCGATACGTGGTAATGGTTTAACAGATTTACGACGTAAAAAATAAATACGTGGGCAGAATCAGTTAAAGATACTGGAGCATCTATCAGAGATGTTGCTGATCTAGAAAAGAAATTAAGATTTCCAATAACAGTGAAGACGTTAACCGGAGAGATTTTGTATAAACCAAAACACATAAAAAATGAAGCTCCTATAGATATTATTTATCATAATTTGCATGCGTGGACCTCAGCAGTAACAATATTTCCACGAGATAGAACGGTTAAATTTTATGATGGACATATATTTGATTTTATCAAAAATATCAGTAAAAGTGATCCTGTATCCGTTTGGTTATTTCAAAGATCAGAATATGATTATTACGATCAATTTGTACGGCCTAATGGTGATATTTACCGTACAGAATCTCTTAATGTAGAAATGGAAAATCTTGCGCTGAAATATACTTCAGACGATGTCAAAGTTAGACAATTATTAAATAATTGTTTTACAGTTCCATCTGTAGCGGCTCATTTCGCTCAGGAGAAAAATTTATGGAAACCAACACGATCGGAATTTCTTGAAGATATCCATAAAAGCTGCGTAGAATATGGACACGGAGGATTATGGAATACTAAATATAAGTATAATGACGTTATATCCGTTGATATGGTAGCATGTTATCCTGGAAGTTTTCTTGGATACGGAAAATGTTCTGAATACTTTAAGAGATTCGGACATCCATCACACGAGATGACCAGGGTTGCGATAAACGGACATTTACCAGATTTTGACTTAACCGGGTTTGCTCATGTAGAATCATTCGAGTTTGCAGAAAATCTCCATCCGATTACTTATGCTTGGTTTGGAAGACATTTTGCATAAAAATGTTGGGTTCCAATAGTACTATTGCGATATATGCTTGATGCTGGAATTTTAATATCTTTACAGGTGAGTGAGGCAATTACATCATATCGGTTACAAAAGCAAGTTTGGTTACCAGAACCAAATAGATTTAATATTGATGATGCCAGGAAAGAATTTCCTAATCTTAATGAAGATGACATTATTACAATTACCAATAATATACGTAAATGCAGGGACAAGCACGATGGAAAACTTGCAAAAGATCTTGGTAGAAAAATAATTGGTAAATTTACTCAAGGAGGAGCCTATGATCATAAAAGACACTGTACAAAATTGATTATGGACGATGCTGAACTCGATTTTATAATTGCTGATACAACGGAAAAAAAACCACATTTATAAATCGGAGTAATGCTTATTTGTCAGACGGAACCAAACTAGGTACAATTGTGAATTATCTTGATGGTGACTCACCGCAATTTACTCATTTAAGATCATCTATGTTGGCATATGTTTCTATAAATCTACTGTCTATGATAAATATATTTCCTCGTGATGCTGTCAGAGTCGCCACGGATTCGTTTTATATAAATAAAACATATACAGATTTATTAAAACCGCTACTTGGTAATGGTGAATGCGGATCATGGAGAATAAAACAAGAAAATATACTTAGTTATTCTGAATCTGCCGACGTTGAAATTAAGGAAATATATTACAAAAATAATAATCAAGTATCAAAGTCATCAGCACCATCTGTATATGATCCTATGGCTAGACATAAAACTGTTTATCTTAACGGATGCGGTGGTTCAGGTAAAACAACACGTGCGATTAAATTATTCATGAATAATAATTCAGATATAATTGCTTTGACACCGACACATAAATTAGCCAGAGAAATAAAAGAGCGAGGAGTAAAATCATGTACATATCATAGTGTCTTTAGATGGTGTGGAGACACATGGACTCAGGAACGAATGGGTGAGAAATATATACCTAAATATATTATATGGGACGAGGTAGACACGGTGTCGTTAGAAATATTAAAAACATTTCTTGATTGGTTATTGACAAAGAATACTGCTGTAATAATGTGTGGTGATCATGGTCAACCACCACCCTTTATTGGACAGTCTCCACATGAATGGCTGAAGAATAACGTAGATTATTATGAAGAAATAAATGATGACCATAGAGCTATTGATGAACCGCTGAAGGAGTTTTAGAGATTAATCAGACTACAACCAGACAGAGTACAATGTGAAATAATGCGAGGAGTAATTCCAGAGACTTCTATGAATGATTTTCTGAGTTTATGGAATCCCGCTGATTTAATAGTTGCAAGTAGAAAGATAGTTCGTGATGAACTACAGGAGAAATTATTTCTGTTACATAAAGAAAAGTTTTCAGATCTACCTGTACCATTATGTTATCGCCCAGCAGATACTCGACGACAGAATATTGATGTTGAAATTCCTGGTGATGGAATACAGAATCTTGTCTTGAATGATATTATTTTAGTCGATATTAATAATGTTGAGAATGCGCTGAGTATGAATAAATCACCGTGGACGTTAGGATACGCTATAACGATTCACTCGTCACAGGGATTAACTGTTTCCGATACAAATATCTGGATTATAGATGATCGGATCGAATGGTCAAATTTAGTTTATCTCGCAGTTTCTAGAGTCAGAAGAATATCTCAACTACATACGGTTATTATGAATTTTACAGAAAATAATGATCAGACTGTTAGTAATGACGTAATAAGAAAAAAAAAACTATCTGGTTATAAGCAATGTGACAAAAACAAATAATCGTGACTTTGATATTGATACTGAATTTATTATAACACTAAAACAACGACAGAATAATCATTGTGCAAGCTGTAACTGTAATATGTTATGGCAATATTCGAATAATAATCCAAGACAATTTACCGTAGACAGAATTAATAGTGATCTTGGTCATACACGTGATAATGTGATGCTGACCTGTCTTTAATGTAATCGACGTAGAGATTCTGGTTACGTAATTATATGTGGTGGTAATTGTGTGTCTTTAGGAATTGCTTGCAATTGTTCACGCACAAATCCACGATGAGGAGCTGTAGAATCCAGTCTGTAGATTGGAGGTCTACCAGTAGATCTAACCACACTAGAAATTGTATGTGTAGTCACACTCCAGATAGGATCGGTTGCTCTTTTTTTACCACCTTCAAGTTCACCAGGTTCATATAAATATCTTACAGTTACATTACCTAATACTGGTTGAGGTTGTTGTCTGTCATTGCTACGGGGTATATATTTTTTTGTAATCGCATTAGAAGGTTTCATGGAAGTTGAACGAGTAATTTGTTATTTAACGCAGCTATCACACTTGGTAACCTTCCAACCCATTCACGAGATTTCTCACCGGACTTAAAGTCAGTAGATATTTCCTTTGCGTATTGGTATCCAAATAACCGCTCAGCAAGTGTTCGATTAAATCGTTCAACAATTGCCTGATCACGATGAATTTCAGTATGTCCTCGTCTGATTTTAACGTTATGTTTCTTCATCAACGATAATACTGCACCAAGAAATTCTTTGTCAGGATCAGCTTGTAATAACTGTAGCCATCGCAAAGGTCCTCGCTGATAAATTCGTTCAAACGCAGATGCAACTTCAGATGCTGTCTTTGTTGATAATGGTTCCGCTTCTTTATATCTACTTGCAACGTCAACGACAGTTAATGCGTATTTGTACGTGCGTGATTGACGTTTACCAGTTTTAATGGTATCGTGTGGCAAATATAAAATATCTGCTTGATGAACCTCATTAGGGACGCTGACATCAAAATGTGCATACTGAATATTTTTAGGCGGTGGTAGATAAATTTGCCATATTGCCTGTCGTACTAACCACGCTGCAGCAACAGAACGTGAAACTTTTGCTACTTCAGCAAGTTTACTAATAGCTGATCTGCCTCTCCAATATCCTCTTGGGCTATAATAAATGGATTCCATTATAATAGTTATATAATTGATTACCAGCCCCTAACATTATTTTACTTTTCATGGCAGATTTTACTAGAAAACTAGCGAGTTTTTCTCTAACAGATTTATTGTGTATAGAATTTAATGCATGAATCAATTTTACATCTGCGAGATGCCTTTGTGGTAAATCTTTATTTTTATACGCAACGTCATGAACATGACACGCTTGATCAGTCTTATTTATTGGATACTCTCCCGATCTTGGTTGATCTTGATCATCAAGTCGGATATCAAGTCGAGTTCCGGGACCGCAATAATTATATCCAGGAAGTTGTTTCTCACCGGGGTATTTAGCCCATGGAGTTCCTGGTAATTTTCCTAATAAAGCGGCAATATCTCCACCTGTCTTTGTTTTTACAAATTTGTATTTCTTCGTACCGCATTTTACACATTTGCCTGTCAGAGCACGTCGTTTATTCTTCGTTGCTATTGTAGTTAATTCAGCAGTGGGTGTAGATGCTCTACATCGAACACAATATAGATTCATATTATTTACTATATGGATATCATTGACTTTTCGGCGACACGAAAACAGGAACCAGTAATACATCATCCAGCATTACCAAATTCGATGAGGATGATTATAATAGGTCCATCTGGATCGGGTAAAACACAACTATTACTAAATTTAATAATGAGATGGTTAAAATGGAATAAACTGTATTTAGTAGCACCATCTGTAGATGATCAACACTGTTACGAAGTACTTAAAGATTTTAATGAAAATGCAAAATTGCTGAATGAAGACGGTAATGATGTTGTTGACTTTATTACCGACATTGATGAGGCCCCATCTGTAGATGACCTAGATGGATTTATTAATAATTTAGTGGTGTACGATGACGTTATGCTGGACAGACAATCAAATCCAGCTAGAATATTTTCCAGAGGTAGACACAAGAATACAGATGTTATATACGTCACTCAGCGTTATACACAAATACCGAAGGTGAGCAGAGATAACTGCAATATTTTATTAATGTTTAATGGAGTAGATAATTATACTTTACAGAAACTTTTTTGCTCAAGCACAAGCTGTTCCGTTTGGATTTATTACAATAAATTTACATGATCAAAGATCCAGATATCGTATAGGTCTGGATAAAATCTTTGGTTAATTTACAGCAGCAGGCAGGGTGAACGACAAAAATTGAGTGACCCGCGAGTAAACTAAACGCATAAAAATGAAAAAAATAAAAAAGTCAAAAATAAAATAACAAAAATGAGCTAACTAAAATGATTTATTATCCGTTTTTCAAACTATATGGTAATAATAAAAGTTAGGAGGTTCGGTTTAGCGTTATTGACCTTATTTTTTTCAGCCCCTGTAGGAACCTTTATTTTATGAAAAACTTGCTCGAAACCAATTTGTAGGGTTCAACCTGCCTGCTGCTCAGGAAAATTGTTGTTACAGTAATGTCATTGTAGGTCAGTAGTATCAAATTGGTGTTTGATCCTTTATTGGAAGCCCTTTGGAGGTACTGACATTGGTCGTAGACTCAAACCCGCCATGACTGGGTCACATGTGCACGTAATGAACATTCGTAAACAAGCATGGGTCGCACATGGGCTAATTAAGTCTGGGGAGAGAGTAGGGTTAGGACGGGTCGCAGGGACCCAAAAGAGACAAAAAGGCGGAAACACAATTCCATGCTTCAGTGGATATATACATATCTACATGTCATATTCACCGTCACTAAGCTCTCTGGGCTACACCAAGTTTAACATTCGCGATTAGTGACAATCGTAACAGCCAACAGAACTGTACAACATGTCCTATTCTAAAGGATGCACCTGCATTCATAAACTGATCAGTTTGTATTTTTTTTAAAATTTGTGGTTTTGTTTTCTTAATTTGAACCACACTCTCGTCTTGTGGCAAGTACTTTCTTACTCATTAGCGGAAACATATACCGCAACTACAATATTTCTAACACTTACAAGCATATTCAGTGTATATTCCATTTGTGCGTAGATATATGGTTTAATTTTGATAATTAGCTGATGTAAGGAACTTTTTTTAATCATTGAACAGGTATTAAAATCAAAGGAGTGACAATACTAGAAGATATAAACTATTGGCGGATTAATATTCATAGAACTACCAGCGTCAAAGAGAGGACACTAATTACATGTAAACAATCAAATAAATAAGTGTACAGTATGCTTTTCTTGACTGTTTAGGAATTATCTTTGGTATTAACAGTAACTACCACAACTGTACCTTCAATGTTGAAAGTCTGATAGACATCAGGTTACAGATACGCGTGCCGAAAGATTGTCAGCCACAGGACCGGGTTAACTGGAAGAAGACCAATATGGCAACCCCCTGAACATGGCATCGTGCAGTTTGCCATATGCGTAGTATGCAAATCCCATTGTATAGGAAACATGGAACAAGATACTCACATTGCAATTGGTCTGTACTATCTCTATGCCTTGATCTTTTGCGCGTAAAATACAATATTAAATTACCTATTTTAGCCTATATTAATACCTTTTCCGCAGCGCTATTTGCACCTTCCCATTTAAATGATAGGTTTTATAGTTAATAACTTATAACGCTTCACTTTTGTACGTACTGTACATAATATTTTATTATTAAACACCCACCCATCCAGCTCAGCCTATTCGTATAACAATAGCTATTACGTTCGATGTCTGCTAAACAAACGTAAAGTCCTTTATTCTAGACGAATTCTCATTTTTGAAGTAGGAGATATGCATATTAACTAATACATTGACCATTGTCTTGGTTATTACATGCTATGATATAATGCGATTTATACCATATCACCCATGTGAAGTTCAATAAGTGATGTTATGAATAAAGCAACTCATAGTTAAAACAATTATTTTAATTCCCTATAAGAAGTTTGATAGTAAAGCATAAATATGGCTGGACAGTTAAAACAGTTGAATGACGATTACATATACACTAGAATAAGGCTTAGTTTCGTACCTCATAAATTTGTTTTTGGGAATAGAAACTTAGTACACTTTTTACTTGTAGGGAATGAGCTATGTCATTAATTAATTGGAAAAAAAAGGTGGTTATGGACAGCACCAACAGAGCAATCCCAGGGACAGATGTTAATGTGCATGGTGCACTGTATTCAGAAATAGCAATACAATTAGATGTGTTTGTTACATTATGAGGCACATTATTTAAAATGGTTCTGTTTTGTGATTGGATAACTCTTAACCCAGTTTAGTTCAAGCAAAATTATCCCTATTAAAAATAAGGGTAGTACCTGGGTCTATCGTTGTGAAATTGACAATCTAACATTGTTCCCTATCACATTGTGTGACACACGTTCTGAAACGGAATATAAAGCATACTTATTTCACCAACGGTAATACTGAGGTCTATGGAAAAACAATTGGTTCATGGTAACATCAGCCAAACGCAGGGATGCACCTTAATCAGTGGCAGTAACTTAAACGTAAACAAAGCTTCAATAAAGGGAATACATTTTCTCTTTTTATTAATTTTACCCAACAAGCAAATAAAACATTATATCAGAATATGCAAGTAGAGAAATTAACTACTCTCTGTTGTAATATGGGGACAAAAACCTTTTTCAAAGAAAGACATTCTAACAAATTTATCGTGGAAGGGAGATAACTCAAGCCACTAGACTCATACAGTAGCGAATTATCACAGAGTTGTGCCCCTTGAAAATTCACACACTGTCATCGTCTTTTGTATCCAGTTTTTGAAGCATCTAATGATGACATTGTATAGAACAAAACGGGATAAACATTTTCAAAAAGTTAAGGCCTTCCTTCCTCTGAAATACACGATACCACCATACAACAAATTAGTGTTATAGTCCAATTAATGCCATGAATGCATGCAATAAAATCAATACATGATCAGTAAAATAGTAACGGTGATTTACCTTATATAGTTCATACACACATGCTTACTTTTTATCAGTCATCGCCTCTTCTCTTGAGACTTTAGAAGTTTTGAAAACTCGACTTCATCACGATGTTTAAAATAACTTGAACGATAATTGTACGGACCATAAACATAAAAAGTATAAGAATTCCTATCATATGATCTTCTCAGGCACAGCATTTTAATAACGTCCTTCTTAAGTATGGTCAAAATATACATTCAAAGCGATTGTATGTCTTATGAAACAGTCTAGAAACGATAAGGAAACAATGCAATATTTACAGCATTGGCGTTCTGTCCGATCCGTGTAAGGGAAATAACTCAAAAACGATTTTGCGCTCCAGTCGAAAGAGTTATGCCTCTTTATGTTCTCTCGGCACCCGAACTATCGAACCCTCAAAACGCGATATCTAAAATAACATCAGCAATAGTATTGTATGCAATATACGGACATGCACAATATTACCACATCACATGATTATGATGCATATCATATATTACTGACATTAAGATATGTTTTGCTTTTCTCTACTATGTGGGTACCATAAACATTTATTGCAAAATGTGTTATGGCATAATTAAGGAACGATAACCGAAACCTACATTGCCGCCCAAGAGAGAGAGAGAGAGAGAGAGAGAGAGAGAGAGAGAGAGAGAGAGAGAGAGAGAATAGGGCTTTGCCTCTGATTATTGATGATTCCCGTCCCTAAACAATGTCTCCTGACTAGGACAAAATTAATAGTTTTTGGATCTTGAGATATACCATTGTGATAACAATTAACATTAGAAAATAAGTTGAAAAGAAAACGCATAAAATGAACACGTGATTGATTTCAATGTCTAGTAAATACAATGTACTAACTCAGCGACGTCAATAATGTGATATTAAAATATGTTTAGAAATTTTGTTCCTTGTATATGTAAATGGTGTTGCCTCTTGTAGGCCTTCATCTTAATTTAATAATTAATCTTCTTTGAAATCTGTTGGAATTCAAGTAAAAAGAACTATCTAATACAGCATCAATAAATAACTCGCATACCAGAACATGAAGGTTGAACTATCATTGACATGAGATGATTGTGATTAAATTTTGTTGTAATGTTTTATCACACTACATCTATTTCATACAAGTGTATGCCTGTGTCAAACCTAAGTTGACGATTACTTTAAAGCCAGTGTTTTCTGACATGCAGCTGAGAAAGAGAAATAACTCCAAGTAATGTTAATAACATTATGAGAAGAGTCATGGTAGAATTGTGCTCTTTATTCAGAGGAACGCCTCACATTCTTAGACGTAGAAGATACCGAATGTATAGTATGTTGTCGCTAAAGAGAAACAATAGAAATCGACTTCTGTATAATTCCTGAAACGTCAGCTGTTTTCGTTTTTGCATAAAAGCTCAATCAATCAGCATACAAATCCTTTTTCCAATGTAATTCCACCATGATTGTTTTTCATTTATGTGCACGAGTGTAAGCCGTGTAACACTCATCTGGAACCGTCTTGGATTGGTTATTATGCTGCTATTCGTGTCTCTGATATACACGTACAGGCACGATCACATCTGTGTCCACTATTCACTGACTATAATTATTGGAATTATATACGAAAACCGACCAGACCGTGAGCTGCAGGTTACAACACTGTAATATAATTGGTAAACTGACCGGTCCGCAGACTTGCTCAGTATTGTTTAACGTCAGCTAACTATTCTTCTGTCAACCGTTAGCCTCCTTTTGACCATCGTTATTCCATGAAATGATTTAAGAGGTTTGTAGTTACACGTCAGGCTACTGCAGAAAGTATTGCAATTGTTAGGAGCTTATGTAATGGTATCACAGTATTTTATTCGGTTGCTAATATTGTTTGATCCAGCGATGCTATTTTCTCTTCTACTTATCATATTCAGCCATTATTGGTTTTTGATAGCTTGTCGACGTCAGATGTTTCTTTGTGATTGTCTTAATATTGTTAATTATAGGCTGCAGATTTTATTGATTGACACCAGATGTGTTTATACATACATACATACATGCATACATGCATACATACATACATACATACTTGTTTGCTTGTGATTCCTTATGTTCTTCGTGATTTTTCCATTTGGGATATTTACGTATCAAACCCTCCGAATAATATACCCACATAAGACAATAATGCTTTTTACTGTACATATATCACATAAAAATCAATATTTTTTTCCCCTCAGTGTCGGTAGCATAACCATTTATTGCGAAGTTCAGTTATGACATAATGAAGGAAAAATAACTCAAAACTATTTTATCACCCAATCGAGATAGTTAGAATAGAGTGGTTCCCCCTAATTATTTTCGATCCCTGTCGATAAGTTGTGTCTCATGACCAGAACAAATTAAGTGTGTTAGGAGCATGAGATATTTTCTTCCAATATAAATTAAACGTTGAAACTTAACAAAAATGCATGCAATTCAGAAGTTATTGATATTATTGTCGAATTGATCAAATCACAAAGACGTCAATAAGTACGTTTAGAATTATAGAATTATGTTGGTTGAAAATGTGAAGTACTTCATATATACATGCTGTTACGTGACAAGGGCTGTTACTCAGTAACAACGAAAAGAGTGAAAGCCAACAAGCTTTGTATGTTTTAACAAAATAATGTATTTCCCTAGGAAACAATGTAAAACTTGGGAAATAGGACTTACGGTTTGTGAATATAATCCAAAATTTAATTCTAAGAATGAAAAATACAAGTCCTATCACTAAATAGTTCTATTAGAATCCAGGTTCGAATCTCGACGATATACAAATATGGAAGGCGATGTCGTCCAGGTATGAATATCAACAATTCCTCAGTTTTTGTTTCCGAATAATTCCAGAATAAAAATCATGAATATCTTTCCGATTTTTTTTATAAAAAAAGTCCACTTGTTGAATTTCCTAGGAAGGAATTATTAAATCCAAAAAACAAATGAAAAACAAACAATCTGGCAACAAATAAAAAAAAAAAAACCACCTTGTTCCTTCAAGATGTTAAAACGACTCTGACAGAAAAAATATTAAGAATGCATATTTAAACCCCCAAAACATCATTTCAAGTCTCGCGAGATGGGTCATGTGGTCTCTTACTACAAGAGATCTATCACGTACACCAGTGTATCCCCACTTAAGAACCAATAATAAAAAAACGTTGTTTACACATGGTGATCATGCAAGCAAAGTATGGCCTTGATACTGAACAATCATTTTAATTTCCTGTTTACGAACTTCCCAACCCAAGATGAACTAGGTTAACTAAAAATAATTATCATGTAACATGTTTTATGTCATAGATAAACAACTTACTAAAAGAAAATATCGAATTACCGAAAACAAATTTCGAATCCCATGGAAATTATCATTACAATAAAATGTAATGAAAGAAAAATAAAATAAAAAGAATTTTAAAACTAACACACAAACAATTTAATTACATATACGTAACAATGCTTACATACATATTTTCATATAAATAGGCATACATACATACATACATACATACATACATACATACATGCATATACATACAAATATACATACATATTTACATGCATACATATATACATACATGATATTATCATAGTACCAAATATACAAGCATAAATTATTATTTCTTGTACACCTTCATTTTTGTGATAATTTATCACATTTGAAGTCATCAAATATCGTACACACCAATATATGGAAGTTGATTATTCATTTGCATGAGGTGGTTGCATTATTTGTTTAATTATTATCGATCTGTATATATTTAATACAATATTACTCCCATTGTGAGAAGATTCATCAAAGCGTTGTGTCCCATAGTCACATTAACGCCCCACATTCTCAAACGGATATTGTCACTAAATAGAAATTTGGGAAAAGCGACTGCGATAACATTCTTTAAAGATCGGCTTGTTTTATTTGATAGAATACATACACGCTGAACCTATGATATCTGAAGACCGACCAATCCGCTATATTCCTGTCGCAACACTGTATACCTACCAACCGATCCGTGACCTCCCGTTTGCATCAGTGTGCACCAAATAGGGAAAATATAATTAGTACATCGACCGGTCCGCAAATTGCACAGAATAAGTGGTGCATGGCGCGGTTTGCGAGTATAAAATGCAATATGAATTTTGTATGAACGCGTTCGGCTACTGCTAAAAGCTATGCAAGTGTCGGAACTAGTTGAGCTGATTTCCATATATATATATATATATATATATATATATATATATATATATATATATATATATATATATACCGTGCAGAACCAGAACGATTCAGGACAAAATGAAATTACTTTGCTTGGAAATCAGACTTTTTACCCGATGACTAATCCATTTCCATTTCAACCAGCACCGTCTCGAACTTCTCCATGCTTATCGATTTATCTTCAATAGCCATTCAATACAGCTTGATAATTGTGCTTAGACTACTTTGTGCCGCCGCGATAAGTTCCGAATAGACGTATGAATATTACCGTCACGACATTATTTTACCAGCTCCGCCAATCACACTGGTTACTATTAATATGGTTCCATAAACGACTCCGATTGGTGTGCGCATAATAGTTGCCATAGTTGTAATTCACGCAACACCAAGACCAACTATTCTTGTCACAGTAAGTCAGGAAGTCGCATCTACGATAACACAGGTGGATATATATTTCGTGACTACCGCAGTTCCTTTGGTGAATTTATCTTGCTGGTGTTGTTCCACTTCGGTTATTTGTTCATGTCGGTAACTTTGAAAGTTCATCATAGTTTTTCTATCAATATTGACGCCGCATGTCTTCTTCAGCTGAAGCAGGTTAACGCACTTCCAACCATGAAGTTTGCTTCAGTGGTATAAATACCAGGAGTAACAGATAATGACTTCTCGGGGAAAACCTATATCTCCGTTGATTGTGCAGTCTATGTTCTTGATGCTCCTTTCACCTGAAATTTCATGGATGACGACTTTGCAGTGTCTCTTCAACGGTTCTCACTTTCCCTACAAAGTGGTTCCTCGACGAACAACAACCGAGGTTTTTCTTTTACTGACCGAGTTAATGTTGGTGATTCAGCATATCTGACCGAGACTTTTATCGCGGTGGGTTTATTGGTGAATTCCAATATGTCGTTGAGACAACAAGCCCTGAGTATTTTCACTGCTGGCAGTGTGGTCAACCGGGCGTTTTCGAATGCTTATCGAAGATTAAAAGCTGACTTCGAGTGGGTGTTGCCAAACCAGAATGGTCCCAGTGGTCTTTTTCTATCTGGCGCTAGCGAAGATTATAATTCAATGTATAGGAGGTTCTTGTAACGCCATACTCATGCAGATACGCATCAACAAGTTGAACAAAGTTGCCATAATAATATCACCTTCAGAAAAAGAAAGACCTACGTTGCTGTTCATCAAAGAACCACTTCTCCATGTAATAGTTTGGGGGGAAAAACGCGAACCGTTGGAGACACACAGCAAATTTGTAATCCATGAAGTTTACATGAACGTGACAGCAAGACCCCAGACCGCGCAATCGACGAAAATATAACTATTCCTCCAGAATATATATGTTCTACGATAACATGGTAGTTGTGCCATTGAAGAAAAATACTTGGTTCGACGGGAATATGTGTGTTCCAGCTGAACTTTATTAAGGCATCCATCCAGCAGTTATACTTCGAGGTGACAATATTAACCCGAAATTTACCGTCGTGAAATAATACTCGAAGCAGAAAAACATCTTTAAGATGAAATAGGCAAGAGAACAGCGGTACTCACGAACTATAAACTTGCGTGTGTGTGTGTGTGTGTGTGTGTGTGTGTGTGTGTGTGTGTGTTATCGTGAATGCGATTCGTGGACATGCCGCGGCAACAACCATTGGACTTGGTTGAGCAGAAACACGATTATAGCAACTATTTCTGATACATTAATCAGAGTTCTTGGAGCCATGCCGATAGTAACCGTTGTGACTGGAGTTGCTGTTAAATATTTGTGAAGGGGTTACATTCATGAATACGCGTTTATGTAGTCTAAACATGACTACCAAATTGTACTCGATAGCCATCAAATAAAAATCGGTCATCATGGCGGAATTCTGGACGGTGTTGGTTGAATTGGAAGCCACATACGTCTCTGCGCGCAGATAAAATCTTATAGCACAACTTTCGCGGAATGTTCCGCTTCTCTAACAGGGTAAAATCCTTTTGAGACGTAAAAACAGATACAAAAGCCAAGGAAAGAGCATCCCCACAGCCGCAAAATACTGCTGAAATATAGCTGCTGCATGGTGCCAGGTGTGCAAGGTATGTGCAACAACTAAATAGAATATACTCAACCGGACTACATCCTGTATGCAATGCTCTTAACCATTGCACAGCTGTAAAAAAAAAAAAAAAAAAAAAACTAACGTATGTCATTAACCAGAAATATCTACAGTCTATATTTTATTGTAACAGATGAATAATTCATAATTTATAGTATTACGTCAATAAAACAATTTTATCATCAAGAAAGACAGTCTTGAGGTTAAAATGGCTCCATGTGCTGAACAGGAAGAAAACTTGGCATTGCTGGATCAAAAAATATAGGCAAACAAAGAAAGTAGTGTGATACCCGTATATAAGGTCCTAATAATTACATTACATTCAGCAGGGAATCTAGAACAAGAAAACTGATTAAGGCAACTGTTGGGATTATAGTTTGGTCTACTCGCAAACCAGATGATCTACCGATTATGTTGTGCCATTTTGTAGACCGGTCGGCGTAAATTTCTGTTGGGCCCTGTCGGTGTAACGTGTTAGTGGAGAGTAGATAATGGACATGGATGTGATCATGACTGTACTTGTGTACGTGTATGTCACCGCAACGGAGTTTACTTTGCAATCCCAGAGTGGTGAATATTAGCATAATAACTTCGTGAGACCGAGACACCCATTCACGGTTCCTAATGGTGGTTTACGCGGATTTCGCTTTTGTTCATGAATGAAAAATGGTCATGGAATCAATAGAAGGGTTTGAGGAGTTGAAGCCGTGATTGGTCTGTTCGATCTCACATCACTATTATTCTACTACACAAATAATTAGTTCCCGTGCAACTAACTCAATATGTTTTCTTAAATATACGATTCTCGCCAGATACTATGAACTTAATTATAGAGATCAACCTATTTAAGTAAATATGTGTGTATGTATGCATGTATGTATATACATTGCTATCTTGTCAATTTCGCTATTCCTCTTATAATGTACTTTTTCCATTGCATTGTATATATTAATTACATTTAAAGCACCGTAATTCATATTGGTTGAACGAATATGTTTTCTGTAAAAAGAAACAAACTAACGTTTGAAGACTAAAATCGAAATACCCTTTCCCTTGTGCCTATCTAGCGGCACTATGGTATGCTTTAAAAATCTCCGTTTGTGAATGTGGGGACTTACTTTTAATAAGGGGCATCACTCTATCATGACTATTCTCATAACATTAGTAATATTAGTTTGAGTTATTTCTCTTTCTCTGTTGCATGACAGAACGCACTTGAGTTAAAGGAATAACACACCCATTTTTGACTTATGCATACTATTATTTAAATGTATTGAGAAACAAATCGCATTCATCTCATGAAAATGATTGTTCAACTTCCATATCTTTTTGGTGGTAACTTACATGCTGACAGTATATCATATAGGTTTCATTAATCGAATTCATGAGGTATATCTGTCTGTCTGAGAATATGTGGGATCTTGTTTCACTTAAATTAGAACTTCCGCCAGTTTTCTGTTATTTCACATTTATTAATTTCGTTGCATACTTCTTTTTTATTTAGTTCTATCTGATTAAAATCAGATATCTGCTGTTATACATGAAGATCAATAAGCGACCGATTATTGGTCATGTTCTGGTAACCTATGTTATTACCATAATCGAAAATTTTATCAACCAGTCAGATGAAGTCTTACATCTTCGCGTTTGGAGACAGAGCACTGTGGATGAAGAGTATGAATGTGTACCGAAAGATTTGATTCACTTTCAGATTTTTGAAAGCTTCATTTTCATTGGCTAATTCAAAGGTCACCAGAAAATGTTCATTACGCGGTTGTCATCAGGTCTGCACGTAGGGCAATGGAGATCTGATTTTAGTCAGATTGTGATTTAATTATAACGTCTGCAACATCTAGCTTTTGTGTATTTTCTATTCTTGCTGCACCCGGTTTGTACATCTAATGGGAATATCAAATAAATTTAAACAACCCTATCTAATCCAACTAACGAAAGCTTAGTCAATTAGAGACCTGGAGTGCCAGAAGAAATACTTTACATAAGAGATACAAATCTAGCCTTACCCAGTATTTTCGGCGCATACGCTCCAAACCATATTGCAATATAACAAACCCATTTGCAATATGTATTGCAATACAGTAACACATGATGAAAATACTAAATAATCACAGTAAGACACGATACTTGAAAACCACAATATCTGTTAGTGATGTTATCTTGTAAGGCTTCAAATAGTAGTAGGGTGACGATATAAAAATAAAATAAAAATGAAACAAGTTAACAAACACTTGAAAGCAACCGAATTATG
The DNA here is from genome assembly GCA_016617855.1 of Megalonaias nervosa. Lineage (NCBI taxonomy): Eukaryota > Metazoa > Mollusca > Bivalvia > Unionida > Unionidae > Megalonaias > Megalonaias nervosa. Next base: position 165,667 of record JAECUM010000741.1, read on the forward strand.
AGCAACTAAAACCTCACTGCCATTTCTACTCTGCCTGTTTTGAGTATCTCAGCACATCTGAGCTATCGTTTTTAATTTTTTTTTTTTGCAAGGCTCTAAATAAATTAGCGCATATTATTATTGAATACAATTAAGATATATGACAACGTCTGAACTCAAGGCAGTACTCAGTGGGACAACAACATCACATACTGTACTAAAGACTCTCTCAGATGGCAAGGAATTTGTAGGAATGCATGGCTTTTATGGGCTACTTGTACAAGGAGTGAACACTTGCACTGCTGAGCTTTCCACCATTTCAAAAGAACCTCATCCAATATTATTAGGGATTCATTCCTAAACAAGGCAACCTCGTGCTTCACTCTTTGAAGTCTGGATTGAGTACTTTTCATGTATTGTTATTAGGAAAAGGACATACATATATGATGCAAAATGAAGCTTCTGAAGTATATTTTTAGCTGGGAAAAATATCACGTGATCTTGACTTGCTACCCCCGCCGCCGGCAATTAAACTGTGCCTGAATACCGAATTATGGTACTGTGCCTCGTGTTTTACATTCTCTTGCAGTCTCGTATTATGCGTGTATCTAGGAAATAAAGAAAATATGGCTCTTGAATTAAATTGGAGAAATTGTGAGGAACACACAGATTTGTAACACGAAAGCATGACCGTGAAACAATCACGGAACAGAAAATCGTATTGCGGTATGTATTGCCAGAGCAGCAAACCGCAATATCCTGGTATACCGATATATCGTTGTACCTATCGCTTTGAGTTATTTCCCTTTCGCTGAGCGGAGAGAACACGTCGATGCAATAAATTTTTATCATATCCGAGAGAGAGAGAGAGAGAGAGAGAGAGAGAGAGAGAGAGAGAGAGAGAGAGATGTTTATTACATCAATAACTTCAACATTTACACTCATTGACCATCTGGTGGAATGTATTTTACCTTTGTTTTGTATTGATGAACTTTACATTTTCATTTCGCAGCTTTGATACATTAAGATCTCAAAACGCTGCACGTCAGGAAACCACAATGAAGCAGAAGATGGACTACTGATTTGTTGTATGAATTTTATTATTACGTTTATAATGTCTGAGTCTGATGTATTGTCTGATTTTACTGGAACATATGTTTATAAACTGAAAGGCAGTATCACATACTTGAAATAATTCAGTTCCTAGAAAAAAAAAAACCTACGTAGCCATTTAGGTAAGTGCTGGCATACTTTCATTTCCTGTACTGGAGAGGAGCTTTGATCTGAGTTAATTTTACTTATCGCTCGTCGATTGTCTCATGAGACATAAAGTGGCTTTAACGTATAATATAACTACATATAAGATGCATGATTTATATTTTTATATTCTGAAAAAAATATTAAGATGAAGGTATAATCGTGAGATGGAAATTGTTATAGTTCTCAGATTTATGGTCTGTACAATTATAGTCGATATTTTATTGTTTAGTCATCGTCATGAGGTAGACAATTGAAAGCACATAAAGTCAAGAGAAAACTCCAGGACTGAAAATAAAAATGAATTTCTCTATGTATGAATGATATATGTTACAATCACCGTTGCTATTTTATTATTCGTGTATTTATTTCATTGCATATATTTATTGCCCTAATTTGACTGTAACATTATTTAGATGTTAGATGATGCCATTAAGCATCCCAGAAGAAGGAAAGCCTTCATTTCAAACTATTTCCGGTAACGTTTATCCCGTTTTCGTATATAATGTAATCATTAGATTGTTCAACAAAATGGATAAAATGACACCTATGTTATGTTCGACTGGTAAAATACCCAAGAGCGTGTTTAAATTATGAGGAGTAAGGGGCATAACTCAGTGTAACACAAATGCTTGTACACTGATTTGAGTTATCTCTCTTTGATCATCTTTTTTATGAAAATGCCTTGGCTGAATATTTTTTCTTCCCAAGAATACGGTAGAGTTAATTTATTTGCAAACATGTTTATATTAAGTCAAACTTAATGTCATGAATTTTAGCATATTAGTGATACCCCTATAGTCACTAGAAATAATATTCCCAAGGTGGTACAAAATCAACTTGAGTTATTTCCCTTTGACTGAGTTAAGACGACGCCGTAGCAAAACATTTTGCCGTAGCAATTTTTGAAAGTGGGAGACAGAGAGGGTATACAAGCCTCCGTTCCTATAAGTACGATGCAATTACTAGAGAAATAAATCAGACCTTCACCACATGAATCGTCATGGTTGATTGCGTCTGTGTTATAAATAACACATGCATTATATATGATAAAACTAGGCAGGACACCTTTTCCACCTTCTCCTGCGGCCTATATATATAATCGACACTGATATAGAAAGCTATACTTCGCTCACTTTGATACATTGAACACTAATGTTTGGCTCAAACACTCGAGTTTGTATCACACTCAATTCCACTTAATTTGCCTCCTTTAAGAATTGCCAGCACGTTATCCAGCGTCGCCCCTCGACATAGCCATGATTTTTTATTTTATATTTACGTCCTGACTGCATACTGAAAAACATAATCGTGTACTGGGAACATAAATTACATTTCTTTATATGTTTATAAGTCTATTGACGGCATTAGTTTTCATAGTTTCTTTGGGGCTAGGGATGTTTGATAGGTAAAAAGTTAAACATTAATACACTAGAAAAGAAATCCTCCAAAACAACAAAAAACACCCACTCCCGCCAAGTTAATTGTTAAAGGATTGCAATTTTTGGTAGATGGACATTGTGCATCGTAAGGTGCACGATGTTTTTCACGGACGCGCCGGTCAAGATAGAAGTCTGTATGTGTATACTGTATTCAACGTCCAACATACCAAACCCCTATAACGAATAAAATTAAAATAAATGGAATGAAACTACAGTGACAAAATTCTCTGAATAAAAGTCATGTAAGTAAAATAAAGAATATGACCTGGTGCAAATAAAAATTGATGTAGCGTTGTTAAATAATGGCTGATATTGTTATCATCAATTTTAATATAAAAAAGCAATTGTTCAGATGTATAAATTGTTCAGGTTTGTAAATTAAGAAATAATTTCAATAAATAATATTGTTTTATGTTTAAACGACAGTGCTTACACTTATACAAAGGAATCATTTGTTTGTAACAACAATAACAACAACAATAACAAAGGCAATAATAATAATAATAATAATAATAATAATAATAATAATAATTTTTTTTGTGACAAATTAGCTAGCAATCTAATTAGCGGTCGAAACTTTCGCAATTACCAGTATGTTTTGTCCAACCAGTACGGACTTGTTAACAAGAAAAGGTGTGTATCCATACAAACACGTGAGCGACGGGAACAAGTTTGTCGAAACTCTCTTGCGACCTGTTGAAGCGTTTCATTCATCGCTGACACGAGAAGGTATTTCTGCCATCGAATACTAGCACGCAAACAACGTTTGACACGCATTCGAATGCAAAAACGTTGGTAACTATCACGATCTGCATATGTGCACCGATGTGTTGTTGCTTGCTGATGTGCTTGAAAAAGTTGGTGACATTGCCATGCACATGTGCTAGCTAGATCCCGCACAATACTTCTCATTACCGGGAATGACCTGGGATTGGTTGTTGTCAAACTTGATGTGGAATAGCTCATCGATACTGACAAGAATCTATTTATCGAACACTCTCTTAATGGCAGGATTTCAATGGCAAGTCAGTTTCACTAGCGCAAATAACCCAGACATAGACGGTAATAACCCCGCTACCCCAAACAGTTACATAATGCATCAAAACATTAATAACCTTTATAACTGGGCAATGATGCAACCGTCGTTGATTTGTGGGTTTCGGTGGAGTCATTATAGATACAGTGATATGCAAAACATGTAAGCGATTACAACAGCAACGGCAACCTTGGATACTTCTTTGAAGTTGATCTAGAATATCCGGAAAATTTACATGATGTACACAACTATTATCCGGTAGCACCAAAAGCATTGTTGATACGCAGTACGTGGATGCCCCCGTATCAGTGGGTTATAGTGGATGAATCCGGATGTAGACACATTGAATTCACTAAACTTGCACCGGGTCTTAGAACGAAAAGCAATCATGTACCAAGTCTTAGAGCAACCCCCCCCCCCGATCATATACCGTATCTGCAGCAGTATTTGTAATTAGGTATACGTCTAACCATGATTTTTTCAAATGATTCAAGCTTTAATGATACCATATATACAAAACGAATACCTATCTGTGCACAGAAGACACTAATGAGATTGAGAAAAAGTTCTTTAAACTCATGAACAAAGCTGTGTTCAGGAAAAATTATGGAGAATCTGCGCAAACGAATCCGTGTACATCTCGTACGTGTTAATGAAGAGGACAAAATGTGAAGGCTCATCGCTGATCCATCCTTTGAGTCTCTAAAGATCTTTGATGGTAGATGTAATGCCTTTCACAGCAAACAATCGAAACTAAAACTGACAAAACCAATTTATATTGGTTCGTCCGTGTTAGATTAATCAAAGCTGCTAATGTACCAGTTTTATTATGACACGATTAAACCGTTTTACCATGATCGGATGAGGACGCTCTATACCAACATTGATTTGCTGCTGATGCATATCACAACCAATGATGCGTGTATGGTCATGGCGGAACCAAATTTAGTAAACGAATATGAAACCAGCGATTATCCAACAAAACATCCTTTGTTTAGTAACATTAACAAAATGTTGTTGGTAAGTTCAAGGATGAGCATTTGAGTAAACCAATCGAAAGGTATGTGGGACTGCGAACAAAAATGTACCTGCTTCTTGCTGAACAAAAAAGAATTAAACAGGCCAAAGGTATTCCATGAGCTATTGTGCAGAAATATATAAAACATGACACATACGTGGAATGTCTTCGAGACCGACATGAATTCGCACACACGGCAAATATTATAAGGTGACAAAAACACAGTCAGTTTGTCTCCGTTTGATACCCAACGATGGATACCCCCGATGGTATTACCATTTACGCTCATGTCCATTATGCGATTGTGATGCACTAACGCATTAAAACCAATCTTTGTGGCAGTTCTGTAAGTACTGAAGTGACCTGCAATTGCTCTCGCACGAATGCTCTGCCTGCTGACTTTGCTTGACATGGTTGAACCGCTGAGTGGTCTGCAGATCCCAAACGGCAATAAATCGACGGAATATGCTGAGTCAGTAGTACGAAATATCCACCTTTTATCTCTCCAGGTGCATACAAATACTGCACAAACATGTTTCCGAGTACTTGTGCAAGTAATAGTCTGTTGTCTGATATCGATAACTGATTTTAATCGTTCGTGTAATTTCATTATTCAATGTTGATTTGCTAATGGAAGACATGTTACCCAGTCGTAAGACTGTTCTGCAGTCAGACCGAGATCTCATTAACAATTCCAGCACATAATGATGTCCGAATAATCGCTCCGCTAGTATACGATTACATCGTTCCACAATAGCATTGTCGCAATGTATATTAACATGTCAAACGGTATTTTTGACAATAGTGCAGCAATTGTGCTGGAACAGATCCGATACATTCTTTACCGGGATCCATTTGCGACAATTGTAACCATTTTAATGGTGAACGTTTATAAAAGCGTTCGATTGCATCTTGGACTGTTGCAGGATATTTTAACGTCAACGACTCAGCTTCTTTTCATCTACTGGCAACATTGACACTGGTTAACGCGAACTTCTATGCGTGCTATCGACCTATCGATCACTAACACGTTCATGTGGAAGAAGTAAGAGGTCAGCCTGTTGAACCTCATTGGAATTTGGACATCTTACCATCCAAGTGAAATGTCTACTTTATACTGGCAGGTAAATGTGACACAACGCTTGTTTAGTCAGCCATGGTCGAGGAACCCCAGGAATGAACTTTACCGCACTTGCCTACTTTTCCGCTGTTCACCTCTCCAATACCCACGCGGACTGTAGTATTTTTCCTGACAATGTCCGGCGCTTTGTATCCATTTTTTGTAATTACGTTTAATGAGTGGACTTTTGTTCATGAGAGGCAGAGCCTCAAACTGCAATCTTGGCCTTGCTGCCTCTTTTGATAATACATCTTGCAGTTCGTTCTGCAGCACCTGGTCCTGAAATGTCATTAAAGTCATGGAGGAGAACAACGTCGGCACAATGCCGTGCAAGGATATTTTGTGATGCTTGTCAGTAAGATGCAGCATCAACAATATTAACAGGTGTTTTTTCGGGCTTAGGTTGGTTGTTAACATCAAGTCTTATATCGAGCCGTGTACCGGGCCCTGTGTAAATGTATCTAGGTTTGTGTCTTTCACTTAAATATTTACTTGACGGTTTTCAGGGTAATTATGTTACAACATTAGCAATGTCAACGCAGACATTTGTAAAAAAACGTGAACTTCTTTGCTCCACATCGAACACAAGTTCCAGTAATCATTGCTCGTCCATTACTTGTTTGCACTCGAGTTGGATTCGCAGTACGTGCTTTTGTGCGACATCATACAACATATGAAGACACGGTTGTTCTATATACATTAGTATTTTCACGGAAATGTGTATATTTATTGTGCATATATTGTACTTGGACCTCAATGTACTCGTGTTTCGTTTCTGAGAACAGGGTTACCTGAGGGTGGTTTCTTTATATCGTAAATAATTTCAATGTAGTGAGTTCGGTTCACTCCGTGCTGCACGAGCAATTTCTTCGAATGAAAAAAAAACAAAAAAAAACAAAAAAAAAACGATATACCTTGAGCTCAACGGCCGTGCATTGCAACATAGCTCATGGTAGAATTTTACTTCACAATACGAAATGTCTAGTAAGTGAGCGGTCCACTTTACGGAATAATCCAGGTGCAGAGGTATATGAATTATTATTACAGGAATTATCATTATAGGAAAGAACTGTTTTGTTCTTCTAATATTTATTATGAATAATAGATAGTTCCGACTTGTGTCGTATAATGCAATGTTAATAAATTCATTTCAGTCTGTTTTCAAGTTCGCCAGTGTATGACTGAACAGAAGAATTGTATGCACATTAAGGTTGCCTGTGTTAAGGGACTAGAGAATGTTACTTCAAGTTCTGTAAGATTCTCGTCAGATAGAGGATCACATATGTGAATGATTATTATTATAACCTTATGCAGAAGTACCTATGATATGACTTGTATAACATAATCAACTGCACTCAAGCGCATGTGTCACGTACGTGACTGCATGTTATCCATCATCGTGTCACAATTATTACACGGATTTAGATGTTATATTTTCAGCTACAGCGGTGAATGAGTGACTGAGTAACAGAGTGATGATGACAGATCTGTGCTGTTTATAGACCAATGCTATATCTGTACTGTGTTTGCACCATGTTGAAGTATTGTTTTAGCCGTGGTGCAAATTAGTTTCGTATATACCCAGTTTGCTACTGTCGGTGTGACGTTAGCCTGGAGGACGATAGTGGTTATCTCGTGGTGAGGGACCAAAGCTTCGGGACCAACTGGTCAGCAGGAAACAAAGCGGTCTACAGATCCTTATGCAGACCGGGAGGGGCGGATCAATCATGTTTGCATACTGTCTATCTAGAACTTGCCTATACTGCTACACTCGGGAACCAGGTTTACATTATACCACTTTAAACAGATTACCAGTTTATTAGGGAGTCACTATAACTCAACTGGTAGAGAGTCTGATTAAAATGCATCGGTCAGAAGTACGATATCTGCTTAGGTCATCCCAAATGTGTTAACAGTGTCATAAAAACCAACAAAACAAAACCATTTAAGACGGTTATACTGGTTATTATACACTAAATATGTAAATATCTCTAACGGTTTTGGGGACTTGAATGTTTACTAGAAGAAATGATTAAGTCTATTTTTAAACATAATTATATTTAGTCATGGTCCATGTTTTATAAAAATACCTGAAAGGGAAATAAAGATATGAACCTGACAGGAAGCTGTGGTGCGTTCGTGACAATACAGATCAGCCGTTATATACCAGCAATATCTGAATAAACTCAGTTTTGACATAATTTCTGGTGCAGTTTACGAGGGAATTTCTGGTGCAGTTTACGAGGGTCATACTCAGATTGTTTGAATAACTTAACTCCAGTATCGCTGTTAATGTGTACGCTTGGGACAAAGGTTGTATGCGCTTCTACTATCTCCACATGTACAAAGCAAATATTTCGCACACAGAACGCAGTTGCAGTCAATGTTGTTCGTATCGTATACACATTTTAGGGAGAGAGATAGGCATATATATTTGTCACATTAATAATTGCTCAACTACATAATCTTATGATGGGTATGTATTATACCGTTAATTTTCATTGATGAACTCTACGTATTTCAACTTCGCAGCTTTGATACGTTAAGACCTCCGAGTTCTGAACGTCCGGAAACTACGACAAATTAGATGGGGCACTGATTCGATATATGAATTCATATATAATGCTTATCAAGTAAGTCTTGGCTATTTTGTAATCGTACTGTAACATATGTTTATACGCTGAACTTATATTTTAAATAATTCTGCCATATCCAAACCAAGAAAATACATAGCCTCTTATTTAGGTATAACAGGGGGCACAACTCCATCCAGACTCTCCACTGGTGAGCAAAATTAATCTGAGTTTTTTCTCTTAGATTGTCTTAAGAAACATAGCTGCTGTGAATATTTTATTGTAAACATAATTGAGAGAACTATATTAAATTTTAATAGTCTAAGAAGAGATTAGAATGAAAAAATGATCATGTCATGAGAATGTTTTAGGTTCTTACATTGTCGGTCCGTACAATTATCGTCGATATTAGTTTGCTCCTCGTTAAGAAGTAAAGTTTTAAAAATTCTTAGAGTGCAAAGAGAAAAGGCGAGGACTGAACATAAAAAGTAAGCATGTGTGTGTGTCAATGATGTAAGTAATAATCACCGTATCTATTTTATTGCTGGTGTATTGATCTTTTTGCATGAAGTTATTGTACTAATTAATATATCACACCTGTCAGATGTTGGTCGATAGTAATATGTAATTCGGAAGATGAAAGCATTGCTTTTCAAGATTGTGCCAGCAACATTCATTCCGGGCAATAATCCCAAAGTAGTATTGTAGTCCTAAAGTAAATGAGCACTTTAAAATTCCAGTGAATAAATTAAATAAATAAAATCATCTCAAATAAAACACAACTAAAATTAATTCCTGTAAAGACGGATGTTAAGATAATAATCGGTAATTCTGAAGTAAAAACCAGTTATATATAAATCTAAGACAGTATACCAGACGCTGGATGAGGGTCATTTTCCATAAAATTCGTAATCAATTCGCTTGTAGAAAATTCACTTATTTCTAAATAAAACTTAACCTTGAATTCAACATTTGTAAACATTTTTACCATCAAGGAAAATCATCTTAATATACATTCTAAATGCATGTATTAGCTATGTAATATGTTGTTCAGCAAAATAAAGAAAGCAAAAACACGTGAATATTCTGTAGTCTATGTAGCTCATAGAAACTAGCCTCTGTTGGTAAAAGCAAGTCCGACTAATTAAATTAATCTACACTATCTCGAAATACATCTGGTATTTAAATGAGACGTCTAGTCTTAACTCTTTTGTTAAGAAACATAAACGTTGTTTTATTTACTAATATATTCCACGTTATACAGTGTATCATCAGCAAACAAATAAAACATATAAAGACATATTTTCGAAAATGATACCCGCCACAAAATTTGATTGTGATGATATAATTTTCAGATCAAGACAGTCGATAAGAACTTTTAAAGATGTATAGAAAGTCCCGATAAATAGAAGAATAGGTGAAACAAATATCTGCGGGATGGCTGGTACAAGTGGGAAGATGTAAAAATTTGAAGGTTTCCATTCCTCTTCTTTCAGTCCCTTCACCGATTAGGACTAAATACTCAATGCCTCAGAAATAATAATAAACAATAACCATAGCTGCGTACAAATCAATTGAAAATACAAGTATAAATTCTTTACCTTTAAATACATAGGATTCTTCACAGGTTTTGAGGGTGGCAAAAAATGTACCAAATCTTTGAGATTAAATCATTATTTTATTGCACAAAGTCGTGCAGTTGTCATTTTATTTGCAGTTATTTGATATTATTAATCTATATACATACTAACAAATGTATTAGAATGGCTGAGTGGAATAAGCAATCAAGTGCACGAATTGAAGATCCACCGAAAACGTTAAATAGGTTACTCTCAGCTGAAGACGAAGATAGAGAAGACATTCAGATAATTATACACATACTTGAATTGAAGGAGAGAAAATTATTAAAAATGTCCTTTAAAAATAACGAATGATATAACAGATAGATGGCTACGTTTTACAATCTAAACTGCGTACAAATTGAATGGTTTCATGAAGAATATTAATATAAATCTCGTACAATAGTAAGTTGGTGAAGTTACCATTGTTACTAAATATATGTGGTCAAACAGTACAAATTTTACTAAATGTGTGTGGCCACCTATGTTAATACAGAACTTATCTAAACGTTTTAAAGCATGTTTAGCCTTTTGGACGTATTGCTCTCATGATAAATTGCTCAAGTCGTGTTAATGAATGCTTGTCCTTGGTTTTTATCAGATGTTTGTTGTCATTAAAAGTCAGCACCTTCCCGGTGTTGTTAGTAAGCTTTAAATATTGTTGTTTTAAATATAGAGGCTTTCAAATCCTAGATATTATGGTTCGTAGTGTAAATTTTGCAATCGGTACATCGATTACCATTTTCTATAAATGTATAGTTTTGAAACTTCTTACTGAATATTATACATCCGCCTTTTAACGACCTGAAATTAACAGACTTACATCAAGCACACAACTTGCAAACTTTCTTAAGGTAGGTGACATACTTTTTGTCTGTTTAGCAGGTGTTTCCATCTTAAAACATTGGTACTGACATTTTCGGATTGCAGTCATTTCAGGCCGTGAATTAATGATACACGTGTTGTTACTGTTACTGAGAAATTCCTTAGCAACGATTGTATCATCGTTGTCAATAGAAGCAGGGCCTGTCAACGTCGGTTTGCTTAGTAGATTACGTTTGAAAATGTCATTGCCTATATAAATATTATTGTACTTCGCAAAATATACATATAATGATTATTTGATGTAGTTTGGAATGAATTGTTTTTAAAAATCTTAAGAACATCTGCCTTAATTATCCGTTTGCATTTTAAAGAGTATGTGCTTAGGATCATTTAGACGACTATACGAATTTTCATTTATACCATAGTTGAATGTTTTCTATTTCTAATTTTCTCAATTGTTTATCGCGAAATATATTTGAGACTGCTCTTCGTTTTAAAAGTTCATGATTTTCGTTATTTATATGATATTTTCGACTATATGCAAATACACATACAGTCAAACATAAGAGAGAAACCTAGCTCAAAACAAATATGCCTGATACCATAATTAGTGATTTAAAAGCAACTGCTCATCTTCTGTCTCAAAGATATCTTTTTATACGAGTTATCAAATCATTGCGTTGAATTTTCTTTGTTAAGAATTTGCTTTCCTGTTTGCTAGTATTAGAGTCCCAGAGTTTTTGGAATGATCGTTTTAATGGAAGATGAAAACAAAATTTGATTACAAGATTTCCGAGATCAATGAACTAATTTTTATTATACAGTCGTCTTGTTCTTGCATGCTGCGTTGCTCTGGTATTGATCACAGAACGCACTATTTGTAAATAAGGCATGATCTAAATGCTTTTGGTCTCGGTGACAAAATAAAATTTAGTTCAGGACTTGAATGTTGATTGATTACATAGAATTTTAAAGAGTATGAAAGGGAACAACTTAAAAGTTAGTATCTACGGGATGAAAGTTCATAAGTTGAATGGCATAATAATTATGAAAATGAGTACTTTAAATACTTCACTTTACATACTTGCTTGTAGCTTATTATATACATAAGGCACAAAATGAAACAAAGTTCTAAAATGAACACTGTGTACAAGTCTATTCGGGTTCACTGCAGAAATATTTTTATGGAAAATTAATATTCTTTAGTTAATATGCGAGAGACTCGCTAATGGTGGAGAATGAATACTACGATATAAAACGTGTCAAAATAAGCTTTATTGGATAATAACACATATTTTGATAGATCACGAGATTTGCCTTTACATGTATACGTCTAATACCCAGAATAAACTTAAGTTTAGATAGAAGGCTTTCTAACAGTATTATCACCCAGCAAGTATAGCAAATGTAGATAAGGGAAAAATTCAGAATAAAAAAAATATATGCCAGATAAAAAGATTATAATGATAAGATATATATATATATATATGAGAAACATACATACGGAATTTGATAAGTATTGAAACTAATAATGGACAGAAATCTCTAATAAGCGAATAACATAGAGAGGCTTTAATCCAAACATTTGGAATAATGGAAATTTTTTTTGTGTTGTATAAGTATTATTTCAACAAAAGTTGCAAATAAGCTCTTGAAATACTGATGATGAATCTATAGTTACTGGCATAGATGTATACACTATAATTAACCGGTGGACAATAGTAAGGTTTGCAGTGAAGATACCTATTTTCGATGGTTTTTATTGGCTGAAGTGGATAAATAATATTCTCAAGTGTTCGCCTGTAATGATATAAAGCAGGAGATATAATTTAACTTTCACATTTTTATTTTATTCTCTTTCTTCTCAGTTTTTAACCAGGGGTAAGGTCCATTAGTGATACATAGGGTTACCAATTGCTGGTCCTACAATGTAAGCCATCAACCCATATATTTATGTTTTTGGGTCGTGGTCTTACTGATTGAGTAATGGAGCTGTGTAACGTGTTCCGACATTGACTCAGATTAGAACGAACAGCAAAATGTTCAGGAATATCTCATACATTTGGCAACCTATATCGACGCTTTGTTCAAATTAAAGTTATAATGTGTTAGTCAGACTTTATGTACTCTGATGCCTTTTTGTAATAAATTCAAATTCTCACACAAGTATATTGACATGTTGTCAAGTTCGTTGGCCTACATTTAAATGGGCCGGAATGCTACGGAAGACGGGAATGCCAAAGTCGGTTAAAAGGATGATAAGTATCTCGAATGAAACGAATAAAATATATTAATGTTGAAGAAAGTCTTGAGATAGTTTCGCTTTGTTCAAGATACCTATATCCATTTTACGTCCATAATCAACATTTTCCCTCTGTAAAGCACTCAAGATGGGATACAAGTGATCCATCTAATATCTGTGGGAATCTGTTCCTATGGAAGTACAAAACATAACTGTGTCAATCACATTAATCACCAAATTAATGTCGAATATAAAGAATTAAATCTACCTTTGCACCATTGAAATACTACTCTGACTCCAGATAGCCTTGTCAGACTTTTCTTATTGAACAGACATTATTTTGCAGAGGAGGATGACTTACCTGTACATTGTCAAGTGACAGTTCTTGTCTATACAATTTGGGTCAAGTCAGAAAGGACAGAATCCGACATAATGACCATGGAGAGGATCATCGTCATGATATGAATGGGCCAGAGATGAATGGCAATATGGCTTTGAATGATGGCAGTATGTTAAGATATCATATTGCTCTTGCATTATTTTAAGTCTCATTTGGCATATGGCATCTGTCTCGTTTCCAAATACATATGTTGCGACAAACACATAAATCACTTCTACCATTAAAAATCTGTGTCTAATTAGCTGCTAAAACACTTATTTTCTGCCGATATCTGCTGAAAGGATTGCATTTTAGCATCACTCATACCATTCTAATTTAAAGTGATATCAAAATTTATATAGCCACCAACTGGCTGTTTTCCTTACATTGTGGCATTAAAAAGAACCACAGCAGAATAAGTGTTGACCGTATATCAGAACCTACTTAATAACTTTTTACCATTAGTTAGAAGCATACTGATCTTTACTGCAACATTATAGTAAAACGTACTGAGCCTATGTAAGAGCTGGGACTGCAATGAAAGGCTGACATTCGTCCTCAAACCCTCTCATTGTACGATCGTCCTCCATCAGATTTAGTGCAATAGTAACTTCTGGTATAAAGGAAGTGTCTTTTAATTTGTCTGGAATCTGTAGTCCACTCACTTCAATCTGTCAGAGTTCACTGCTCTAATTCTTTACTCCAAAAGTGAATCAAGTACGCCCAATATAAACTTATTTTAATATTATGAGGTTGTTAAAGAGCGTTTTGAAAGCAATCCAGTGTCTCAGTATGTTCGATTAGATTCTTGTTAAGGAGGTACTTTGATTTTTGTTATTGACTTCTTAAAGACGGTAACTTGGGGATGCATACTATCCTGATTTTTAATTAGAATGTGTCAAATTATCGGTTGAAAAATTGTGTTATATATGTCTGTGTCATATTACTGCAATCTTAGAATAGTATTCTAACATACAAAATATAAAGTAAAATAGGAGAAGATGAACGAGGTAAGGGAAGAAAAATGATAATATGATAGTTACTTTAATTTGCGATATTGTGTCTTTAAACTAAGGGCTTGTACTGTTTTGCATATTAAATACTGTTTAAATTTACATGAGAAGATATAGTCTCTAGGCATACAAAACAGGCGTTACTAAATACTTGTGTGAATGTTGCATTACTATTTTGTTTCGGAATTCACCGACGATGTAGTTTTTCAAAAGAAAAAATAAAGGTTCTTTCTTCCTATAAAACAACGTAGACGTACACAGGCAGAGTGTGCGACATTGTATTACTGAAATAAACAACTACGCTTGAAACACGATTACAGTGCATTTGAAAAAATATTCCAGGTTTATAGCATTTCTAACATAAATAATGTTCTTACCAGCAAAAATCACACGAAGAAAAATAAAATTAAGCCATATTGGTGAAAAGATAGAGAGAGTGTCCTACACACGTCAATCCACCAGAAAGTATATTATACTGACAGCATAAAAATTAATAATATATCATGATCTTTTTGACGAGTTTTAAATCTTGACTATACATATTGGATATATGAGGGATTCGCAGCAACACAATACGCATAGAAAGTGTTAAAGTTCAGCACACATCTTTATTCATTTTTTCATAAGTCGATTGGAATCCAGTTTGGGGGAAAGAAATCTTCATAACGATATCTGGCCTCTCCTGGCGAGCCTACACGCCCTGGATGTGGGTAATATACTGATATACCGCGAGCTAAAAATCCAGCCCACCAACTAAAGGAGCCGACAGTTTGAATCACGTGATCGCAAGACGCCAATACCGCAAGATCTACTTCCGGTGTGGTGCCGTTGTCAAGGAAATGGATGTTGTCGTTTAATCGTACGCTCAAAACTGTCTTGGACCATTGTAAATCGTCTGAAGCGACAACAAACATGACCTTAGGAAATTTCGATTTCATATAGTCCATGGCTTTATAAATGTATCCTTCTGGTGCAATGACTAGTCCCATTCTGTTGTGCATCTCGTTGGCGATATCACCAATGTGTATATGAATTCCTATTAAAGTGATGGATGATTCGCTATTTCGTAGCAGTATTTCCTTCACTGTACGCATTGCCTTGATTTGTATATGGTTTCTAAATTGATATTGTCGCAATATCTTGTCCTGCACGTGGTAGAAATATTTCCATGATTGAAGATACAAGCCTATTTTGAAGCTTTTGCCTGTAGGGAGAGTCATCAAACTTGCGTCGAATTTGCAACAACCTAAACCCTCCTCTATGAACTCGAAATAGTTACATGCATCACGATTGCGAAGAACGGTTACATCCTTGAGATCGAATACTGTATATAAATAGTCATCCTTTCCAACAATAAGAGTTCGGTTATTACGAGCAGCTATACCCATCAGTGATGCGAATTGAAACATATGATTACCCAGTCTGCCGTTACACGTATAACATAGATGGTGTCCAACTCCCATATTATTTAACCTTATGACGCCTAAATTCTCAAAGTCGCTGCTGGTGTTGCAAACCGAATTCATGACGTAGTTGACGAAGGTCAACATTAGGATGATAAAGCTCAGTAAAACCACATCTGAAGAAGACACAAATTTCTAAAGTATATCAATTTGTTTGATCGAGGCAGTTACTTTCTGCTAGCCACTTTGTTATAATATATTCAAATAGTAAAATACACATGCATGATGTACAAAATGAACGTATGTGTATAATAGAATTATAATAGCATGAATGCCGTCATCCAAGAATACATACAAGCATATATCATGGCTTTACCGAATCATATCCCTTCCTTGGAATAAACACATGTGCGCTTACTGTTGCAATGGGCTAATGTTTTGCTGGTTTAATGCAAATGACATAGAAGGGACGATCACATGAAATAGGCACAAACGCTTTGCTTTCTGCATGGAATTGGCAAACTTCGAAAAGGACAGGCATTGTTTATAAATTACGTCTTTCACAACATGCAAAATATTATATTATTTGAGTGAATAATAATGGGGTATTCCCTGCTATTATGCCTGAAGAAAATATTACTGAGAGCAAAACGAAAATGTAAAACTAAATTATGCAATTTCAAAGACGAAAGTCAACAACAAAGAATTTGAAAGTGAGCTACAAGATTATTATAATGTTTATGTCACCAGCACTGTCTGGTGTCACACTTAACTAATGATTAAAATCTATAACTGATATATATTTTGACACACAGATATATGTATGTATAATCTCCATTCTGGTAAACTTAATTTGAAAAGTTAATTGAAATTTTTAAATTGATTGTATACAAAATCAGAAATCGACATTTTACGAGAGAATCTATATATATCAGCAATTGTTAATAAAGTTGTGTTTGCAGTCTCCGTTTTATTTTAAAGCGTTTTACATACTAATCAAAACAACATGATTTACCAACACGTATATATCCATGATCCTCATCAACTTTCCTTGCTATCTAGCGCAGTTCAATAGCTTGCTGTGATATACTAGAAACTCTATATTGAGTTAACTTAATATTTGCATGTTCTCTCATTTTTACTGCAGAATCGATTATTACAATTTCTCATTCAGGGTACTTTTCAGAGAGTCCGACTGCATTAAGACCCAACTGAGATAGTAATATCCGATATATACCTGATTTTTCGCTATGCGTGAATGTGCCAGAATAGCTCTTACGTCTGATTTTAAATTTAAGTCTTCTGAAGTTCAAGTGCACGTGAACTTAGGCCACGCAATACACCCCCAACACAAGGAATAAAAGAGTAACTTACATTGAACTAAAGTAAGGAATAAAAAACCTCTTTGTGTAGACATGGCTTTCCTACTACCTCAGTCCTGAAAAATACATTAAGACGATGATTTGATGCCCGAAAATAGATTACAAGGTGTTTTTGCATATTTGTTACTCAAACTTCATGTATATAGGTGTTTCCAAAACAAGACGGGATGAATTATGCTATAGATTTATGTCCATGCTCCACACGTTGCATATTTCATCCTAATGTCAAATTGTTAAACAATAAGTTTATATAATGTTCGTGTTATACCCCTTTTTGAAGTTTTCCTCCTTTTCGATGTAACGCAGTGTCTTTACTTTTACAATATGCAACAGACGCTACAAATGTGAAAGAGTGACAGAAGAACAGCAATACATATTTGCATTTTGGCACAGAGAAGTGAAGCTGTCGTTAAGCTATAGAAAAAAGAAGAAAAAACATATACGGCTTCTTCTTGATAAGACCATTTCTTAACGTTATAATGATGTTGCATTCTTACTTATTGACTAATGTTTCGCATCCAAAATTTGTTTTATTGAAAACGAAATATGTACAGATCAGAAAGATTTTGTCTATGTCTATTTCTGGATAATATGAGGAAAATGTAAATATGCATACGAAAGAGAGTCAAGAGAAGATTCAAAAAAAGTTATTGATGCACCCACCTATGCTCTAGTAGTTAATAAAATATGAAGCACCTGCTAATGAATGTCAATCGTAGTCCAAGTTTATCATTCAATGATTTTGCTAAAATGAGCAGGCGACGTTTGTACTGTTTAGTAACTATTGGTCACGTGGGCGATGAGTTGGCTATCGTTCTAAAGTCATGATTACTCTTGGTTTGCTTGCAAGTGGATCCTTGTCAGCATGCGCTTTTAGTTCACTCATTTAATCGTTTTTCTGAGTGAACAATGTGCATGAACAATGAGACTGAAATGGTGGTGGTTATGATGGTGGTGATGATGATGATGATGATGCAGATATACGTACCTTTCGGAACCGTATATAATGTCATAGACCCAGCTATTGGACTTTGCGCCCAACCACTTGCTTAAAATGCAATGCACAAACTTTGATGAGAGTATCGGGAAATGTCATAGGCCACGCTACTGGATTTTGCGCCCAAACGCTTTCTTAAAATGAAATGTACAACCTTTCACGAGAACAATGGGAAACTACTGGCGTACAGTTTTCCACGTACATGTAATACAATTCAATGTATTACTAAATATTTTTTTTTTTCATTTGCAAATTGATTATACGAGCTACATTTATTTAATTTTGAAACAGAACTTTGAAACATAATATTTTCTTTGATTAGTAATAATAAAAGCCAGTCATATTTTATGCCGAAGCAGCCCCCTAGGTAACAGCAACACCAATGAGGATGCTCCCTGAAGCACAAACTGAATGATACAACAAAAACTTAAAATTGCTCGGGCTGCTATTAATCGATGCACTCATGTTGAATTTGATCGTTCAACCAGTATTGTTACAGACCTCGAGTTTAACAACGCAAATATAATATTGAATGGGAAATTAAAGTTGATAACAAGAATGGCTTTTCAAGATGTAATGAATACAAATCTATTATTCCTCGATCAGGCATACATGCTATCAATCATTACCTGATGCAACATCATCCTATCACGCTCAGAAACACGATAATGTTATATTTCTCTATCCGCTATGTTACTTGTGGATTAAAATTTCACTGCCAATTAACACCTACCAGTCTTAATTTCATTTGTGATGAAACAAGGGCTGAATATGTCATTTTGACTGATCAAACTATGCACAAAAGTCACCAGAGGAGACCTAAATGCTAAGAATAAAAACTCTGACAAGACAAGAGATTGTATGCAACTGTTTGTCAAAACTGCCCTGATAAGTCAGTAAAAAACTACCTTACACACATTAATACACAAGATGAATTGCACTTTTGTCACAATGATAACAATGTTTTGGAAAATCCACAATTGCGTCAAATACAGTACACCACCAGATGTGTTGGGCAGAGACAATTTATCATTTCCTTGCCGGAAATATGCATAAATACATTTCTTCAAGATATACTGCCCGCCATTTTCATGCCGCAGCTTTGAATGCAATGACAGATGCTAACTTCTTGCAAGGCATATCGGGTCTATTTCTTACCACTCTAATGTACTTTCATTAAAACCTTACACGGTCCTCACTGCTCAACATAAACAACAAATGAGTAACATTATGTCCAATCTATGTTCAAATGTGACATTGTGTGCTGCATATGCTATCCCATGCATCTGTAAGTGTTCAAATGTCTCTTACAGCAGTATTTCCCAAGTAAATGTTCCTGCATCTTCAAAAGATCCCATACAAGCACACTAAAACAATACAATTAACTCTATGACATGTTTCATTACACGGCCAACTTGCCATTATAGTATCTGCACCTTCCAGTTTGACTGAAACGAAAACATTCCTTTGTCCAAACAAGTTAAGTTAATACTTGCTTTTCAAGTTCAGTGCCCTGTGTCAACTAGCCATGCCATAATACTGATTTCCGGCGTTAGTTGTTGTGTGAGTCGACAATTAATAGTTTATATCTCGATAAAAGCAGAAAAAAGGAAATATACAAAATGCACAGCAAACTCTGGGTACATTGAGTTAGTGCAACACACAGCGATAAGTACTTTAAAGTCATTCGATCTGAAAATTCTTTGAACAATATACTTTTATGTCTTCAAAGGAATTTCATGAGTTCAAAAAGAATATGCATTTTTATTTGCAAACCCCTGGTTTATGACGAATTACCATAATACTATCAAATGATATTGATGGACTGTGTAAAAATCGATTTTATTAACTCGATGTTAACTTCCATACACATGCACATCACTATGCAGAAGCGAAGATAAAATGTCGGTGCCTGGAGCACAATCTATGCAAAGGCGTGTGCCGCGAAGAACGTAAACTATGCAGCAGAACTTGCCACAACGAATCATGCAAATAACAGTTGCTCGCGTTACTTGTTGGTATATGTGACCGAACGTGTCTTACATGTGGCATCGGAATAATATCACCTAATCAGCTTTGCTTTTCCGATCATGTGCATCTGTTCTCGAATATTATCGTACGCGCCAGAGAATATTCACCAACATAACTGTTGAGGAAATGACCGACACTGTTGTAGAAATACCCTACAATGTCTAGAAAACATCTGAGAATGTGGATGAAATTATAACCAGGACTGATACGATTAAAATATCTGATCCAGGTAGGGTAAAGAAACTAAACATATTTATTGGCGGTATTTGCAATTAGAGAACTATTTTCATCTTATATACCAGAATGCCGACTTTGATTCAATTAAGAATTCTTTATCCTTAACGTGGATGCGAACACCAAGGCCAATGCAGAAAAATGAATTGTCAGGACAACAGCAATTTCCACCAGGATCATCTAGAGCCGGTAAGTGTGATACAACTTCGTCAAACGCATCTAGTTGAAATTGCGTGGTCGAAGATGAACAAGACCGTTATGTTTTGCAACTGCTATCTCTGTATGTTAGTGAAAAATACATCTATGGCCGTGTTACACATGCCATTTCTACAGAGACTGCTGAAAAGCACTGTATCTGTAAGTTCCCGATTTTAAGTTTCGAACGCGCATTGGTGGCTACAACATTATGCGACACGTTTCACACACACACACATACGAACAAGGAATGTACGATAAACAATTTATGTCAAATATGATTTCTGGATGGTATCGGTGTTACAGCGCTCTAGTATCTCAGGAGATAAATCAGATATTGTTATTTATCCGCATTGGGTTATGCCCTTTAATCGCAAGTTATCACATAAGGACGTGCATAAAATCGCAACCCCACTGTTTCATGGTGTACACTTATAATCCTAAATCGCATAGAACGCTAGAAAATGGACCTCGTTGGAACCTATTGGCAAATCAAGTTACACACCATCACCAGCGACTCTTCTGCCATGGTCAGTGATATAAACGACGACAATCCATGTTTCGAACGGGCGTTCGCGTCCGCGTTACATCCTGCAAACGACAAGACACGAACCGCGGTAATACCTGGTTGAGCTCAATTTTGACATTATAAAATAGAGAGCGTTGGATACTAAGGCCACCATCTTTGCTTTGTAAACCCATAGTACTTGTATTGCTGTTAATGTGTTCACTTGGATAAAGAAAGGCTTATATCGGCTACACTATCCCTACACGTATAAAACAAAGATTGACATGGGGAGATCGAGGTTGATGTGCTGTTGCTGAGCAATATGAATGGCTCAGAATTCTATTTTGTTATGTATGGATAAATAACCTTTCTCAGTTGCACGGACACAGCGAGTACTAGGGCAAGAAATTTCCATGGAGACGTTGCATGCATATGTTTAGAACATAAAAGTTTTTACACTATTGTTAGAATACGACGGGGAACTGAGCCAACAATGTCATGTCGTAGGAAGGCTTCGGATGAGGCGTTTCTTAAATCGCTATAGGTAACTATGAAATCCATCCACAGACATGATCATGATTATTGATGATAGTAATAAGTTTTTAGACGCTACGTATTGCTGGATCTGTGGTGATGATTTCAACTCGGCTGATCCCAAATGTTATGATCACTGTCATACCACTGGCAAGTACAGCTGAGCCTCACACAAGGTATAGAATCTAAAGCTGCAACTTACACCAAGTAAACATTCATGTAGTGCTTCATAACCTGCGTGAATATGGTGGCCACATATAATGCAAACGGTAGCAATGTCATCAATTGCACCAGAAGGTGTCATACCCAAATAAAATGGAGCAGCAGAGAGGGTGGACCCTACAACTTTTTGGCTTAACTGTAGAGACCTTATTTTTTGAAATCAAGGGTTCTTACGAAGGTTGTAAAAAAAGTTTTTGTCTTAATAATAAAAACGTCTCTAATTGACCAGATTTTTTTTCTGATTTTTTCACGTGTTGGTCACTTAATTTTTGTCGTCCACCCTCTCTGCTGCTATAAATTAAACAGCCATTATAGATATTATCAATAATGAGTATTGAAGAACCACACTCAGCTAAATTAGCTCGAGAGCGACTAGAGGCAATTAAAAAATATCTACCTGTTCGTGATTCTGTTAAGCAACAACTACAATCGCGTCAGGAATCTCAAGTTGAATTTGAAGAGGATACAAATAAATTATTTAATCCTATCACTGAGACCACTAAAGGTATTCTACCTCTGTTAGAGAAAACCGCTGAAGCAACTGGAAAAATAGCAAGAAGAACAAAAAAGACAAAATAAATTTTACGTGAACTTCCAGCCGAAATAGCTGCTGCGATGCCAGTCCCGGAAATACCTGAGGATGAAGATCAACCTGAAGGTGCTGAAATAGGTGATATAAAGGAACGTCTACCAGAACAAGAAGAAAGAATTAACATAAATGACAAATTTATCAAAGGTGCTATTGATTATATTAAAAATATTAAAAATCCAGGAGATTTAGCTGTGATTGCTGTGAAAAGTTTCAATGATCGAAAACATTATTTAAAATCTGAATATGCTGATAAACCTATAGGTCGTGATAATTGGTACAAATGGATATTTCGCATACACTATGACGTTGATCAGGCTAGAAATAATGATCCAAAATATATTGAGTATATTCATACAATAGATAATTATATTACCTTCATGCAATTACCGCCAGAACAACAACAAATACAACAATATCAACAACAATATCAACAACAACAATATCAACAACAACAACAACAACAACGAGAACAAGAACGACAAGAAAAAACGAAACAATTACAAGCACCACCAAAATCACGAATACCAATTCTATCTCCAAAATCACAAACACGGCAACAACCAATCCAAACAAAAATTGAGGAAGAAGAAGAATATTGGCCGTCAGACACCTCTCCTGGGGCAACTGGAAGTGGTCTAGGAAGTGGTCTTATTACTTGTCCCAATAATATCCTTGCTGATGTCGATCGACTAGAAATTCTCATTGGAGGAAAACGAGCTGGTAATAATTCATCAGAAATCATTAATGAAGCAGCTGATATTTGCAAACGATTATTTACAGGCGGTATCATGGATATTAATGTATATCGGTCTCTCATTAATGAAATCGTCGATGATTATCATAGTGACTAAGTATGTAATTAGTTATAAAGTCACTTAATAATAAAATGATTATACACAATACTCGTGGACCTACCATGGTCAGGGTAATAAACTCTCGATTACCAGTATACACAACGACCTACGGAGATGAACTAGGTGATGTTGTTCAGGGTCTGTTTAGAAGAATAGCCCCAAAAGCAATACCGATTGCAAAGCAGCTAGGAATGAAAGCTATTGATGTTGTTCGTGAAAAAGGTATAGGCGCTGTTGGTAATATTGCTAGCAAAGCATTCTCAGCAATTCTCAGCAATTAAAGATAGACTAGCACGATTAATACGCAGACCACAAGCGACTCGACCTCAACCTGTGAAATTGGCCAGCACTGAAGTGATGCCCGCAAGTATAAGTAAAATAATAAATCAAGCCGCTAATCAAAAACTAGCAGAATTAGCTAATGTACCAATGTCGGAAAAGGAAAAAAATATAACCGCTAGTCTGATAGCAGGAAGTGGTCTTCGAGTTAGACGAACACGATAATAATAAAGATGTTTAAGCGTATATCTGACCCCGCATTTGACATGGACGCACCGGTTCTCAAAGATGAGTCTGTGCGCGATTATCAGTATTATTCTTACGACGCTCGAATTCCAGATCAGCGTGGACGAATTGACCTACAAGTTCAAGATACAAGTAGATATTTCTTACCCGCTGAAGCATTTATCGAAGTTGAAGGTGAAATTATAAAGACAGATAATACCGAGTACGCCGCTGAGGTTAGAACTGGTTTTGTTAATAATGGTATTATGACGTTATTTGATAGCGCTACGTACATGATTGACGGAAAAAATATTGAATCAATTCAGAAAGACGTTGACGTTGCCACGACGATATTAGGTCTTGCAAGATACAGCGACGATTACTCAAGATCAGCTGGTCCATCAATGATGTTCTCAAAAGATACTTCTGACCACCCTGATAGTAGACAACACAATTTAGTACAAACAGCACGTGCTACTGCATTAGATCCACAACCACTTGGAATGATAGACCGGCCTGCTGCTGATTTTCCGTTATTGCACAGTATTAATCCAAATTTCAACTTAGGATTTACAGCACGTCGAGCAATGTTAAAGGGTAATAGGAAATCATTTTCCTGTGTGATTCCACTGTCACACATCTTTGGATTCTGTAGAAATGTTAGAAATGTTATTTTTGGAGCTAAACATACGGTTGTACTTGTGCGAAAAAGCGATGATAATGATGCAATGTGGCACGTTGAGGGAGCTGATGATAATGCAACCAGAGCACTTCATGGTAAAGTAGTACTAACAAAACTTTCCCTGTGGATGCCAGTGATGACTCCAACAATATCTGAAGAAGATCGGTTACTATCTTTTATGAGTCAAGGTGGTAAATCAACGTTATCATGGTCAACGATGACCACAGATGCTATCCAGAGTAATATTAATGATCTATTCACATGGCAAATAGCTTCTCAGCAAGGTGTTTCTGCACCACGACACATATTTATTACGTTTCAAAATGTTGCACGAGTAAATAATCAGACACAAAGTATAATGATATTTGACAAACTTGGTGTTTCTGAGGTTTCATTAAGGATTAATGGACATCAAGAACCATCCGAGGATATTTTGTTAAATTTCGATCAAAACCATGTAGCACGGGCTTATCATCGATTAATGTCGTTCATGGGTCGTGATCAAAACATTGATACTGGTTTACAAATATCGCAGCTAGATTTTACATCGCTGTATCCGATTTATTACTTTTCACTAGAACATTTAGATTTAACCAGACAATCTGTTGTATATATTCATTTTCGAGCTCGTGTGAATCGAGGACTTATTGCTAAGTACAGAGCAATAGCCGTTATACTCAGCGATAAATCGATGTGACTCGAAGGTGTTGGTGGACGAATGAGAGTTATTGATGCCCCAGTAGAAAATATGTAAATAAACATGTAATTAGATCGTTCATAATATTAATAATGTCATATCATCACGTTAGTGTGAGTCTGACTCCTGGTCAGATTAAAAAGCTGCAATCAGCATCAAAAAATAACTATGGAATAAAAATATCGCTAAAGCGAGAACAGATGACCGGTGCAAATAAACTATCGTTGACCGAGCGTCAGTTCAAAAACTTCAATGACGCTAAAAAATCAAATAAAGGCGTTAAACTTAATCTTTCTGCGGGCGCCATCAAAAACATCGCTAAATTGGGTGGTATATTTCCACTTCTCGCAGCTATACCAGCATTAATAGCCACTGCAGCCCCAGCTGTTGTAAAAGCAGCTGTATTAGGTACTATTGGAACAGCTGCTGGAATGGCGTTAAAGAAAGTAACCGGACAAGGAATCAAAAAAAAAAAAGGGAAAGGGTCTAAGATTACCAGGGACCCCGTATTCGTACGGAAAGGTTCTAAGACCTCCCGGGACAGTTTACTAATATCACCTATGTCCAATTTTGATTTACTTACTGCTGCTAAGCAATTAAAAAAAAAAAAAATTCAGAGGTGTTTTTATGCGCGATCAACTACCTACCGTTGCAATGCAACATGAAACCGGTATCATTAATCTCGATAAAATCTCTGGCCCAGGCACGCACTGGGTAGGATATGCAATTGATCCACGTAGAATTATTTATTTCGATTCGTATGGATTAGCACCACCAAAAGAATTTTTAAAGTACGTTACCGGTGATATTCCAATCTGGTATTCAACGCTACCAACACAAAAAAATAACTGATCCCTCCAATATGCGGTCGTGAAACCCTCGCTGTGCTTGATGCTATATCAAAATCAACAGCACCGCCTCATAAAGTCGTGCACGCGTTCACTACACTACGTCATAACACTTAAACTGATATCAGTAAATATAATGATAGATATTTATGGAAGATATACTCGCAAAGATAAGGAGATGATCGATTTATCTAAATATGCAACTCTTGATCAGCTCAGAAATGAAATTGATGATTTATTAAATATCACAAGTGTGGATCAAAATGAAGTCGTCGTTTTTCAGGACAAACAAGGACGATTAAAAACGAGTAACATACAACTACCAGATGTACTTGTACGAATTCCCAACGCGGTTGTTAATAATATCGTTACTTTCACTGATCAAGGTAAAATACAGGATTCCGGTAAATCGTTAACGATTATGTTAAGAAAACTGGTGATGTATTTACCGGTGACATTATTATGTCAAGAAGAAAAATTACACATCTGGGAGATCCAATCGCAGATACAGACGCAGCAACAAAAAAATACGTCGATGATCAAGAATCCAAGTATGTGTCAGTGCGCGGTGGTATAATGCGTGCATTTCTCGACATGAATAATAATGGTATTAATAATCTCAGAACACCAGAAACAGATTTTGACGCTGCAACGAAGAAATACGTCGATGATAGGGAAATTCCAATAACGACTTCGTTAACGACAATCAATGATGGAATTGCTACATTTAGAACTGAATATATTAATCATGTACAAACATTTCTAAATTTTCGTAGAAATGTAAACAGATCTATTAACGAATTTTTTGGAACTCCACCAGTCGTTGACATAAAACTTACCGACATTAACATGAAAATCAACGATATTGTTAGTGGAATTCCTAATATCATTGAAAAAACGAATCTAGTAACAAAGTTACTTGCTGGAATGCCTCATAAGCAGATCTTCAACGTAGTATACACAGTAGCATCAGGATTAGGAGTATGGACACTGCAAGATAATAATCTCAAACACACCGCAGAAATTACTGGCGTATACAGGTTGTCTATATTTAGCATAGCAAAATTCAGTATATTTACTACATTTCCATGGCGTCATTCAATCGATACTTCTTCTGGAGTTGTATCCGTCATAATAAATAAAGATGCGGAAGAAACATTTCTGCTGGAAGCATCTGATAAAAATTTAACCAGAGCGTTATACTGGTGGTGCTTGGAATTTGTATGTAAAACTCCTCAATTAGTTACCTAGATAAGTATAATGAATCAAGAGTCATTTATCGACGTTCAACGTCACAGATACACTCAAGTATGTGAGTGTCAAACCAAAATAAAAAATATCATCGACGATTACACGATAAAGGTAAAAAAATATCGGCGACGTATGGTTGTTATTGATATAATGGTATACTCGGTTTCTGCTGTTATTGCTGGAACTGGATTATTACTATCAACAATAACGATGACAGCGCCTGCAGTTGTAACAATTATAGTTTCAACGGCAACAACATGTGCAGGTATTTTCAGTATTATCGCTAAGAAAATATCTACGTGTACAAATGATAAACTAAACGAGTACATAATGAAATTGCACACAGCAACAACCGCCTACACTAAATTATGCTCGTATATTTCAGCGTATCTCAGTGATGGTAAAATATCCGATGAGGAGTTCGTAACGATAATGAAAACCTACGATGAAGCATTCATAATCGCTAGTGACAATAACGGAGAGATGGAGAATTAAATAATAACGATAATAATAATGTCATCGTTAGAATTACTTCAGCAGATCGTGGCTAATACAACGCCGTCAAAAACTACTATGATATCATTAAGTTCAACCAATCCTGAATTTAGCGTTAACTTTCCAACCGCAATTCCAGCAAGGGAAATAGCGCTAGCGCAATTACGAATTTATCATAGCTGGCCTAATATCAGGTCAAAAGCATTTGGTGGACAACAACCAAATAATTCACTGGTATTTGGGAATAAAAATAAACCAGATGGAACACCTGATTGGCATGTTGTTGGAATTTCAACAGGCAGTTATCAAATACAACAGATTAATGATGAATTCCAACGCAGAATTAAATCTATCACAGGGAAACAATCTAAAATAGCGATCACTGTTTATGAACCAACATTATCAGCGGTGATTGAAATAAATTCTCCTGATTACCTCGTAGATATTTATCAGAGTTCAATTAGATCAGTGTTAGGGTGGCCTGATGTTCCACCGGTTTATAATGGAGTTTCAGAACCAAAAATAGAAGAATTTAAAACGAGTGAAGAAAAATTCATTAATGATCCAGAATATCGAGGAAAACAACCATGGAGTAATACAAGATTTGGATTTCCAAACGACGATAGATATTACTTTACCGATTTTGACGGTAAAAGGATCCCCAAGTTGAATAAAGCATTATTTATTGTTAACACAGACACCAAGACGAAGATTAGTTTCTATACTGTTGATGTAAGATTTATTAAACATTTTTTTAGATACTCGGAAACCTGAATACGATAAAACGTTTAATGATTTAAGAAATTTACTTACTTCATTATCACAACATTATAATGAAATTGTAAAGCAGCAAATAATCGAGTCAATAAAACACTTAAATGGGATATTACTCGATTTATACATCGTCAATCGAAGTATTATAAACACTGCGACTAAATTCGATGGAAATCGTTACACAAATCCAGAATCTAAACAAGTATTTCTTGATCATTATAAAATAACAGAAAAAGATTTACAAACACTCATTATACCAGATTTAAATAACGCTGAAATGAAGAAATCATTAAATGATCTTATTGAAGAATATTATCCGGGAGTAATTGAATCGTGGAGAAAAATAGCCCCACCACCGGTTATACTAAAACACAATAACAATCCCTTTGGTGCCGGACGTCATATATCACCAGGCATTGTAAATATAACAACAACAATTGCAGTCAATCTGGTATGTGATGTTATTGAAGGTAGCTATCAGGTAGATCTTTCTAAGTCTAGCCAGGCCCAGCAAGGGTACATATTATTCAGTTTTAGTCCGTTGGCACCTCCCGGGTGGTTAATTGTATCAGAACCAATTAACCCCGTGTACCTGCGAGTTCATAATCCGTTACTATCAAGGATATACTTTAAACTTACAGACCAAAACAATCGCATTCTGGACACAAGAAATGAAGAACTAAATATTAATCTGTATGTACGCTCATAGAGCGTTATCATAATACGTTTTTATCGTAACAAACAAAATATCCGGATGTCTATAATACTGTATTCTTTGTTTACATAAAATCCGTGCACAATCGAAACCTATTATCTAGATGGCTGTGGCTGCATATTGATTATCCCATAACGGCTGTGCGTAAAGTTATTTTAAGAACATCTGCTATGACTAAATATCCTTGGTTACGGCTTACGCATAGACTCAGTGTTATACAGAATTATATATATTTTTTGGAAACTAGAAATATAAAATTCCATTTTACACAGAAAAATGTGGTTTTTGTTAAGAATATTGTAGTTTTTAGGAAATAGGCTATTGGTAAACACATACTAACTTTTTCAATATGTATTTATAACAAGGTCCGATAGCTCAGTTGATAGCGCGTAAAAATTCTCATCCGGAGGGTCGTGGTTCGAAACCCGAGAAAGACAAATTGTCTGCGGAAGGCGATTTTAGGCCAAGATTTATAATTTATTGGGGACTCCAGCCCCCCCCCCCGTCTTCAGAGTACACCAATCCACTACGTCAACACGTGGTAGATTCACTTTTGTGAATCACCCATTGGTTGATCGTTATGGGTTGGTGTGCTGGCGTGAAGACGGCATTTCATCATATCATCTCATCATCATCATCATCATATCATCTCATCAAAAATATACAGCGGGGGGTGATATGAGGTCGTGACCTTGTGACTTCACTAAAGGGGTACCCCACACAAGGGCCATTCCAAAAGACACAATCGCAAAACTAAAAATAAACCTAATGAGATTCCAGGTCACAAAGACCAATCAGCCTTTGAGTTTTTAGAGTTTCGGTTACGGATATCTAGGAATTCTTGGAAGGCAATAAACAGAATCTGATTGGTCACTAAAATAAGACCTACACGTGTATAAACAACCCTCTGAGTTCCTAGAGTTTCGGTTACGGATATTTAGGAATTCTTTCGGGGGTAAACAAATAACACGTATAGACAACTTTGTGAGCCTCTAAAGTTTCTGTTACGGATATTTAGGGGTCTCTTTGGTGGTAAATGTCTAACAAGGATTCGGAACCTCATTAGGTTTATCTGATACAACTATGGAATTGTAGACCGAATGTCACCCCGCGCTGTATATTTTTGTTTATTTTTATATTAAATAAACACTTATTATATAATGAATTTTGAAAATATCAATGTCATTGTTTCTGCGATTAAAAAATTACAACATAACGGTATCAATGTATCTGATAATCTTAATACTGAAAAGATTCTATGTGATTTTGACTCATTACAACAACGAAAAAAGGAGAACAGATTCACGCTATCCGCTGATTACAGGTTTATGAAAGTTATCCAACAAGGAATGTTAAAATCACTGGCAACCGTCACTGATGATCAGGTAAAATTGTTTGTGCCTCTCTCAAACGCTATTGACAAAATCAAGCTAGAATTATCTCATGGATACGAACAGAAAAATATCATGAACTTTCGTATAAGACAGTTAAGAGAGCATTGTGAAAATACGAGTGAAAATACGAGTGAAAATGACAGCGATAATGATGGATCCTTGACTGTGATAATAGCTAAACAAAATCCTTGGGAAAATTAACATTATGCGTAGTATAATGCAACCTACACATATTGACAAGTATGGACAATCAGGATAGCTTTTGACATTAACTCGTGTAAACAGATAACTACGATCATTATGCTTGACGGAGTGCTAAATTATTTGGTAATATTAAAAATACGGTAGACTAAACGTATTGAAACCTAATTTTTTGCAAAAATCTTTTGGAAAAGGCAGATTTTTGTATATTTTCTGCCGCGTATTGTACTGAAGGTGGTACTATGTCAAAATATTTGGCAGCAGAATTAATTGACTTGAACACAATTTCTTCACCATCTGCATTTACGGATTTAATAGCTCTCTTTCCGAATAATTTACACCTTCCTGTGTTTCCAGATTTACAATTTTGACTCTGTGTAGTAACTCGTAAATTGGAAATCGAGTTATCAAGCTTATCACCGTTGATGTGGTCAACCACATACCCATCTTTGATCGGTCCAAAATAACACTCGTAGGTAAATATGTGTGATAAATAATGTTTATTTCCTTTGGTATTAAACGCAAGATAACCAGTATTGATAACACTACCGACTGGTTTTTTCAATCTGCAGTTTCTAATCACACCTTCTCGAGATGCTTCATAATTAGTGATGATTGGGTGTTTCACAAACTCATTTTGTTCCATTTATATACATAATACTATTTGTCTAAATCATTGTTTTTTGAAAATCTAGCCAGATAATCTTCTTCGGTTTTTATAGGAGAGTCAGCGTTATATTTTTTATCGTAATATCGTTTCAACTCTCTATACTTTTTACCACCGCATTGCGCACACAGTTGAGTCTTTCCTCGCACTCCAGCACTACACACAATACACGGTTTTGGTCCTAGACTCCCATTTCTGACGCATTGCATATGATAACTACAGTATTCATTCACACATGTTCTGTTACACGGAGATGTATAACCGATTTTTAGCCAGTGGCATTGATTTGGTTGAATCATATACAAAAGATTAATGTTCAATTAAATATATACTTGCCTTAATTATAATATGGAAGAATTATCCGTGATTGAACCCTACGCAACCAGATTCGATCTTGACAGACTACCCGAGTATAAAATTAGTATTTCGATGCAAGATCTAGCTTTAACGAATGCGGATATAACTAAACGTATCCGTGAGGCCAAGAAGGAATTTCGTGACGATGGTGCAGTTCATGCATGGTCAACTTTCAGGATAGGACATATCGTTAATATGATGAGCGACAAACGAGGAAAAGTAATTATTAATCACCTTGATAATCAAAAATATTTTATTTTAATAAAATTTATTGTAAATACAGAAGAAGATATCTGGATTATTCGTGATAAGCGTGATCCAGTCCGTGTGCAGTCCGGGGGTAATATTGTTTTCTTAAATAACAGATCCAAACCTGGAATACTTACTGGCATTGATAAACCGTATTATGAGAAATCGTACCCTGTAACTGCGGTTGTCTATGGAATATTTCCCCTGAATGATAAACCTGACGTCGGGGATCTAAAACCTATGAGATTGTCAGAGTCAAGAATAAACTGTGTAGCTGAAGAGTTACAGAACATTTTACAAACGCGATACGTGGTAATGGCTTAACAGATTTAAGACGCAAAAAAATAAATACCTGGGCAGAGTCGGTTAAAGATACCGGAGCGTCTATCAGCGACGTTGCTGAGCTAGAGAAAAAATTAAGATTTCCAGTAGCAGTAAAAACATTAACCGGAGAGATTTTGTACAAACCGAAGTATATAAAAAATGGAACTCCGATAGATATTATTGATCATAACGCGCACTCATGGACTGCTGCTGTAACGATATTTCCACGAGATAGAACGGTTAAATTTTATGACGGTGATATCTTTGATTTTATTAAAAATATTAGTAAAACCGATCCTGTTTCTGTTTGGTTATTTCAGAGTTCTGAGTATAATCATTATGATCAATTTGTACGACCCAATGGTGATATTTATCGTACAGAATCTCTCCATGAGGAAATGGAACATCTTGCGCAACGCTTTTGGAGTGAATATACCTCTGATGATGTCATAGTTAGACAATTATTGAATAACTGTTTTACTGTTCCGTCAGTCGCTGCTCATTTCGCTCAGGAGAGAAATTCATGGACAACGACACGATCGGAATTCCTTGAAGATGTCAAGAAAAGTTGTATAGAATATGGGCACGGTGGATTATGGAACACCAAATACGATTACAATGATATTATCTCGGTTGATATGGTGGCGTGTTATCCTGGAAGTTTTCCTGGATATGGAGCATGTTCTAAATACTTTAAGAGATTCGGACATCCTACACATGACATGACCAGGGTTGCGATAAACGGACCCTTACCAGATTTTGACTTAACAGGATTTGCTCACGTAGAATCATTCGAGTTTAGAGAAGATCTCCATGCGATTACTTATACTTGGTTCGGAAAACATTTTTCAGAGCGACGTTGGGTTCCGATAGTACTATTGCGATATATGCTTGATGCTGGATTTTTAATATCGTTGAGAGTAACTGAAGCGATTATATCGTATAATTCACAGAAGCAAGTTTGGTTACCAGAACCGGACAGATTTAATATCGATGATACCAGGAAAGAATTCCCTGATATTGATGAAGATCATGTCATTAAAATAAATAAATGCAGGAAAGAGCATGATGAAAAACTTACAAAAGATCTCGGCAGAAAAATAATCGGTAAGGTTACTCAAGGAAGATCACATGATCATAAACGAACGTGTACAAGATTGATTATGGACGATGCTGAACTAGATTTTATAATCGCTGATACAACGGAGAAAAATACGTTTATAAACAGATGTAATGCTTATTTATCAGATGGAACAAAACTAGGTACCATCTTGATGGCGAGTCACCACAGTTTACTCATTTAAGATCTTCGATGTTAGCGTACGTTTCGATAAATCTACTATCGATGATAAATAAATTTCCTCGTTACGCTGTTAGAGTCGCTACGGATTCATTTTATGTACATAAAAAAATATAAAGATTTATTAAACTCGGTAATGGTGAATGGGGGACATGGAGGATAAAACAAGAAAATATACTTAGTTATTCTGAATCTGCCGATGTTGAAATTGCGGAGACATATTACAGAAATAATAATCAAATATCAAAGTCATCTGCACCATCTGTGTATGATCCTGTATCTAGGTATAAGACCGTTTATCTTAATGGGTGTGGTGGTTCAGGTAAAACAACTCGTGCGATTAACTTATTTATAGATAATACATCAGATATAATTGTTTAACACCTACACATAAACTTGCTAGAGAAATAAAGCAACGAGGAGTAAAATCATATACATATCACAGTTTCTTTAGATGGTGCGGAGATACCTGGACTCCATCGCGGATGGGTGAAAAATATATACCAAGGTATATTATATGGGACGAGATATGCACGGTGTCGTTAGAAACACTAAAAACATTTCTTGAATGGCTATTGACAAAGAATACTGCTGTGATTATCTGTGGCGATAATGGTCAACCACCACCCTTTGTTCGACAGTCTCCACATGAATGGCTGAAAACATTTGTAGATTATTACGAAGAAATACATGATGACCATAGAGCTATCGATAAACCGCTGAAAGAGCTTAAAAGATTAATCAGACTTCAGCCAGATCAAATACAATGCGAGATTCTGCGTAAAGTAATTGCAGAAACTTCTATGAATGAAATTTTGGACTTTATGGAGACCTGCTGATTTGATAGTCGCCAGTAGAAAGATAGTTCGTAATGAACTACAAAAGAAATTATTTACGTTACATAAAGAAAAGTTTCCGGATCTACCTGTGCCTTTGTGTTATCGCCCAGCAGATACTAGACGACAAAATATTGAAGTTGAAATACCAAGTGGAGACGTTGAAAATGTCCGAATACAGAATCTTGTTTTGAATGATATCGTGTTGGTTGCTGTTGATGTTGTTGAGAACGCGTTGAGTATGGATAAATCACCATGGACGTTAGGATACGCTATAACAATTCACTCGTCGCAGGGATTAACTATAACTGATACTAGAATCTGGATTGTAGATGGTCGTATTGAATGGCCGAATTTAGTCTATCTCGCCGTATCTCGAGTTAGGAGAATATCGCAAATGCGTAGGGTTATTGTAGATTACGTAATAACTGAAGAAATCACTAACAATATCGATATCAATAAAAAATTAGTCAGCTATAAACAGTGTGACAAAAAAAAAATAAACGTGACTTTGATCTTGACTTTGATCTTGATGCTGAATTTATTATGACACTAAAACAACTACAGAATAATCATTGCGCAAGTTGCAACTGTAATATGTCATGGAAGTGTTTTAATCCAAGACAATTTACCGTAGACAGAATTAATAGTGAGCTCGGTCATACACGTGATAATGTGATGTTGACCTGTCTTGAGTGTAATCGACGTCGAGGTTCTGGACGTTTACAAAATTGAGCTTGGTGGTAATTGCGTATCCTCAGGAATTACTTGTAATTGTTCACGTACAAATCCACGTTGAGGGGCTGTAGAATCTAGTCTGTATATTGGAGGTCTACCAGTGGATCTTACCACGCTAGAAATTTTATGTGTAGTCACGCTCCAGATAGGATCGGTTGCTCTTTTTTTACCACCTTCAAGTTCGCCAGGTTCATATAAATATCTAACTGTAACATTACCTAATACTGGTTGAGAGAAAGATTCACGTCGTATTGGTATATATATATTTTTTTGATCGCATTAGAAGGTTTCATGGAAGTTGCACGAGTAATTTCATTATTCAACGCAGCTATCACACTCGGTAATCTTGCAACCCATTCACGAGATCTATCCTTGAGGTCAGTAGATATTTCCTTTGCATATTGGTATCCAAATAACCGCTCAGCAAGTGTTCTATTAAATCGTTCAACGATTGCCTGATCACGATGAATTTCAGTATGTCCTCGTCTGATTTTAACGTTATGTTTCTTCATCAACGATGATACTACTCCAAGAAATTCTTTACCAGGATCAACTTGTAATAACCGTGGCCATCGTAGACCGCCACGTTGATAAATTCGCTCAAACGCAGATGCAACTTCAGATGCTGTCTTTGTTGATAATGGCTTCGCTTCTTTATATCTACTCGCAACGTCAACGACAGTTAACGCGTATCTATACGTGTATTGACGTCTACGTGTTTTAATGGTATCGTGTGGTAAAAACAAAATATCTGCTTGATGAACTTCATTAGGAACGCTAACATCAAAATGCGCATACTGAATTTTTTTAGGTGGACTTAGGAAGATTTGCCATATTGCCTGTCGTGCTAACCATGATGCAGCAACATCACGTGAAACTTTTGCTGCTTCGGCGAGTTTACTAATCGCTGCTTTACCTCTCCAGAATCCTCTCGGGGAATAATAAACAGATTCCATTATGATAGTTATATAATTTAATTGCCAGCCCCTAGCACTAGTTTACCTTTCATAGCAGTTTTTACTAGAAAACTAGCTAATTTTTCTCTGAGAGATTTATTAGGTATAGAATTTAACGCGTGAATCAATTTCACATCTGCGAGATGTCGGTGTTGCAAATCCTTACTTTTATACGCGACATCATGAACGTAACACGCTTGATCAATCTTATTTACTGGATACTCTCCTGGTTTTGGTTGATCTTGGTTATCGAGTCTGATATCAAGTCGAGTTCCTGGACCACAATAATTATATCCGGGTAAATGTTTCTCACCGGGATATTTAGCCCATGGAGTTCCTGGTAATTTTCCTAACGAAGCAGCGATATCTCCCCCACCTGTCTTTGTTGGAATAAATTTATATTTCTTGGTGCCACATTTCACACACTTACCTGTAAGTGCTCGTCTTTTATTTTTTGTTGTTATTGTCGTTAATTCAGTAGTATCGGTAGGTGCTCTGCATCGAACACAATATAGAATCATATTATTTATTATATGGATATAATTGACTTTTCTGCGACACGAAAACAAGAACCAGTAAAGCACCATCCAGCGCTTCCGAATTCTATCAGAATGATTATAATAGGCCCATCTGGAAGTGGGAAGACGCAATTACTGCTTAATCTAATAATGCGATGGCTGAAGTGGGATAAATTATATTTAATAGCGCCATCTGTAGATGATCAGCGATGTTACGAAGTACTTAAAGATTTTAATGAAAACGCAAAATTGTTGCATGAAGACAGTGTCATAGACTTTATTACTGATATTGATGAAGCGACATCCGTAGATGATCTGGGTGGATTCATTAATAATTTAGTAGTGTATGATGATGTTATGCTGGACAAACAATCAAATCCAGCTAGAATATTTTCACGAGGTAGACATAAAAACACAGACGTGATTTATGTTACCCAGAGATATACACAAATTCCAAAAGTAATCAGAGACAACTGCAATATTTTGGTTGTGTTCAACGGAGTTGATAATCATACGCTGCAAAATATTTATTATACTTGGTGTTCTGGGGACATGGACATGAACAAATTTAAAAATTTCTTTTCAAAAGCACAAGCTGCTCCCTTTGGTTTTGTAACAATAAATTTACATGATCCGAGGTCAAGATATCGTAACGGACTTGATACAATTTTTGGATAAAAAACATAGCAGCAGAGAGGGTGGACGACAAAAATTAAGTGACCAGCACGTGAAAAAATCAGAAAAAAATCTGGTCAATTAGAGAAGTTTTTATTATTAAGACAAAAACTTTTTTTTTCAACCTTCGTAAGAACCCTTAATTTCAAAAAATAAGGTCTCTACAGTTACGCCAAAAAGTTGTAGGGTCCACCCTCTCTGCTGCTAATGGACAATTATATGACTTTCAGACTCGGACAACTGCAATGTGCTAGTCGGTTTTGTACCACTAACATGGACTTGTAAATTAGAAAAAAAAAAAAAAAAAAAAAAATGTAATCATACCAATATATGAGTGGATCAGAATAATTTGATGAAACACAATTGCCACCTGGTTGAGGATTTTTTTTTATTCATTTTGGTATGGCGAACAAATTTTGGTCCGCATTCAAATGCCATTAACTTAAAATAGAACAATGAACATCACTATACCTAAAACGGGTATCTGCTAACAACGGTGTAACTGGAAGTACCCTGCGTGTGACTGACCCCTTATCAGCAGGGAATTGCAGATGAATCCGGACGTAAGATTGCCGTATGCACCATACTTGTCCCGAATTTGCGGACAACAAAATATGTAGTGCACGTACGAAATTTGCATTTGTATTGGGGTTGGGAATGCATAACTCATGATATCCCCATGAATACAAAACAACGAACGGATACTAAAAAGATTAATGTAAGAAAGCCTTTTTCAAACTCAGGAACAATTCGTTGTTCGGAAAAGAGCAACGGAGAAAAGAAAACCCGTTGCTTAGTAACACGAACAGAAAAGTCGTTGGAGAATTCAAGGACGAATGTTCGGGTAAACCTTTTGATTAATATATGGGACTATTCCCCATACTGTACCCGATTATGGATGGACCCGGAGGGTTGTGACTCCAGAGCAGTATCACAGTAAAGAAGATTGAAAAGGCAAAAAGATTTCCGCTGGGTAATGTGCAAATCGAACAGAGACGTGCATTTACACACACATCAAATTTGATTCAATCACAGAAACATCACTTGAATGCATACCGATTCACCAAGGTGAGTTTGTCACCATTGGAAATCAATTGATGGATATTCTCCTACGGAATTAGCATATTCTCCTTTCAGACCTCAAGCAATTGCGATTTGTGTACTGATGCATTAATGCATTGAGTTAGACGTTGGTGGCACTTCTATATTTCCAGGACAGTCTTGTTTTTTATTCTTCTCCGGCACATGATACTTTACTTGGTGAATGCTTTACCTGCCGTATGCGATTCTTGGACGGTAGGCGCCAAATAACGTTTTTTTGTTTTTTTGTTTTTTTTTTTATCCTGAAAAATCAATTCAGCTGAAATTGTAAAGATATCATCGACACTTTCTGAATTATTAGACGTCAGCGGCTCACCTTCCATGTATCTGCTGGAAACATCTGCAATGGTTAATGCATACTTTTGTGTTCGTGCTTGCAACAATCATGTGGACGAAATATCATGCCAAACACATGAACCTCGTTAGGTGTTTTGACATTAAATTAAGGACGTCACATCTTCCTTTGTGCAGGTAGGTAAATTTGTCACAGGTGTTGTTTATCCACCATACTCGAACAGCCCCGTGGATGACATTTACCGCGCTTGCTATAATTTCAAAGGCAGTTTTACCTTTCAAATAGCCGCGAGGAATGTAGTATATTTTGTATAAAGTCTGCTGAAAAACCGTTACATTAATATAGTTTGTCTATTAGTGCAATTTTACCCTTCATGCATCCTTGATGTTTCATCTGTCGATTCGTTCTTAGAGTGTCGGATCAAATGCATTAATGTCATGAATGAAATCTATACCGACACTTTGATGCACATGGAGATCATTTGATGCTTTATAATCAAGACCATTAACAAGGTCGGTAACACGATTAATAGGTACTTTGTTTGAATCAAGTAGTATATCACGGCATGTACCAGACCCACGTTAATTATATCCACGGATGTGTTTTGCATCGGGACTTTTACTCTTGGTGTTTTTGGTAGTTTTGTTAATGTAGCAGCGACATTTTTAGACCATCTAGGGTTAGCAGATCTGGAAGGTTTGACAAATGTGAATTTTTTTCTCTACGTCGAACACAAGCTCTAGTGATCGCAGCTCTACCATTATGTGTTTGAACTCGAGTTAGATTTTCAGTACGAGTTTTCAAGCGTATTTGCAGTCAACATGAAGACATAATTGTGTTATACAACAATTGAATGACATTTAACATTGCATCACACAAAATTTGAAAAACGAAGATTCGAAATTTTCCAGACCACTCAAGCACTGTCACATGTTTCCAAACGCAATTTATGCATTAATCATTGGTCTAGCTGGACTGGGACAAACTCTACAGTTGTTGAATCTGATTATGAGATTGCTAACGTAGGATTGCATGTACGTGATTGTCACATATTATGATGTACTCAACAATTTTAAGGTAGTGCTACGATAATCACAATGACGCAAATCAAGCACCGTTGATTTCTTGTTTCAGAATCAACAAATGACCTGGGATTGATAATGTTAGTTCAAGTGCAATGAATCTTGTTGTGTACTACGATATGAAGCATATACACATGTTCAATCCCGAGATAATGTTTTCCCGAGGTTGACACAAGATACAGATGTGATATATTTGACACAACGACACAGACACATGTCTACAAATAACAACCGTAGCATTTTGATTATATTTCGTCGTACTGACTCCCATGGGCTAGCATAAAAATTCATTGGACTTGGTGTTCCGCAGGGATGAGTTTCGGAATGTGTTTGCGGAGGTCACCTCGTAGTCGCATAGTTTTTCCACCATTGACTTGACCAAAAATATCGGGTCGGTTTGGTTAAAACAATATAACAATCGAGATAAGTATATAACATGTGATGTAATAGTAGATCATGGGGAGGGACGCCGCAAAGCTGCTCGCGAAAGCTTGGAACTAATTGGCAAATATTATATCCGACCGCACATATGTCGAAGATATGTTACGGTTGAGATAGACTGCATGGGAAAATATCACCGAGGGCTTCGTACAAACAATTGCACCACATATCAAGATCACACATGACACTGCGGATTCGGAAAAGAAAGTTGCGGAAACCACCGAAATGATGGTGGGTCCGGTAGCCAGGAGAGCATAAGCCATTGAACAATTGCCAGTGGACATGCATAAATTTCAACAAGACACCAACGAATTTGACAAATACATCAGAGCAGCACAACTACCACCATATGTGTACGAGTCAATGCTGGTAGAAACCGAACCGCAAAACTTTAATGAAGCAGGTCGTCAGTGGATTTTTAAAAATCACTTAAAGCTGCTTTTGAAAAGAGTATTTGAGAAAACATTCAAACATCAAATACAAAAAAATGTATGGACCAGGTGAGTAGACAGCTAAGTTCCTGGGTTTAAATAAACACTTTTCCCCCTTGTTTGTTGCGAATATTGAAATAATTGCTTTTGAGAAGGAAACATTTACACTTTCACCGGTAGAGCGTGCCCGAACAAAAATACATGTTAAAAGGAAGTATACACCGGAACAACCAAAGAAAGAAAATTGTGTATCTGATCTTGCAGATCCATCTTTTGAAAGGAAATCAACAAAATTAAACAATGACAGGTAAAAAATTAACAAATGTACAACATAACCTTCACGCACACTTGCACAAACAGAGTGACAGCGCGAAGGACGCAGAAGAGAGGTCAAGCAGATGGCAGATATAGTATGTTCTTTGAAACCAGGGTGGTGGGAGAAAGAAGAAGGCCTTGGTGGACTGAGAGACCACCAGAACATTGCGGATAGGTTGGAAACAATCAGTTGGCTTGCGGGTCGCTCACCAGTCCCATCATGGACCCGGGGATATTTCACGGGTTGATACATGAACTATTGAAGGCATCGATGATGTACACGTAGAAAAAAGTTCGTTAACTAATGATGAGTTCAAATGCACTTTTCTGTTTTACGTGAAATCAATGCTGCGATGCATATTGTTGTTGCAAACATAGCCTCTATCGTTAAATAATTAAATGATCACAATCTCATCTCGTCTATACAAATAGAGTGTAATATCACTTTCTATACACCAATTACCTCTGGGGAATTGCGCACACTTGAGATTGCACTCACGTCCTTGTGTTTTTATCTTTATTTAGCATAATAGTCAACCGCAATCGTTTGGAATATTCCCAGCAAATAACTTATTCGTGTTTTATGCAGAGGGTGTTCAAGTAGGTACTGTGAACGTTGTTGGACTTTCCCCAGCAGCGTATGTGATTGAATTAGTAAATTAAGACATGAAGAGATCCGACTGAAGATCTCATTGTCGACCAAGCGTAGATTGCAGCACCAATGATTTTTAGTATATATAATATCCTCAGACCGTTAAAAATTGAATTATAAGTGCAAGCAGCAGAGAGGGTGAACCCTACAACTTTGTAGAGACCTTATTTTTTTAAAATTAAGGGTTCCTACGAAGGCTGAAAAAGGAAGTTTTTGTCTTAATAATGAAAACTTCTTTAATTGACCAGATTTTTTCACAATCTGGTCACATAAGTATGTCATTCACCCTCTCTGCTGCTATGATTTTTATCCAAAAATTATATCAAGTCCGTTACGATATCTTGACCTAGGATCATGTAAATTTATCGTTACAAAACCAAATGGAGCAGCTTGTGCTTTTGAAAAGAAATTTTTAAATTTATTCATGTTCATGTCGCCTGAACACCAAGTATAATAAATATTCTGCAGCGTATGATTATCTACTCCGTTGAACACAATTAAAACGTTACAATTATCTCTGATTACTTTTGGAATTTGTGTATATCTCTGGGTAACATAAATCACGTCTGTGTTTTTATGTCTACCTCGTGAAAATATTCTAGCTGGATTTGATTGTTTGTCCAGCATAACATCATCATACACTACTAAATTATTAATGAATACATCCAGATCATCTACGGATGGTGCTTCATCAATATCAGTAATAAAGTCTATGATATTGTCTTCATGTAACGATTTTGCATTTTCATTAAAATCTTTAAGCACTTCGTAACATCGCTGATCATCTACAGATGGCGCAACTAAATATAATTTATCCCACTTCAGCCATCGCATTATTAGATTAAGCAGTAATTGCGTCTTCCCACTTCCAGATGGGCCTATTATAATCATTCTGATAGAATTTGGTAACGCTGGATGGAGCTTTACTGGCTCTTGTTTTCGTGTCGCAGAAAAGTCAATTAAATCCATATAATAAATAATATGAGTCTATATTGTGTTCGATGCAGAGCACCTACCGATACTACTGAATTAACAACAATAACAACAAGAAATAAAAGACGCGCACTTACAGGCAAGTGTGTGAAATGTGGTACCAAGAAATATAAATTTATTGCAACAAAGA
Organism: Megalonaias nervosa; assembly: GCA_016617855.1. Lineage (NCBI taxonomy): Eukaryota > Metazoa > Mollusca > Bivalvia > Unionida > Unionidae > Megalonaias > Megalonaias nervosa. The sequence goes on from JAECUM010000741.1 coordinate 208,743, forward strand.
CAGGTGGTGATATCGCTGCTTCGTTAGGAAAATTACCAGGAACTCCATGGGCTAAATATCCCGGTGAGAAACATTTACCCGGATATAATTATTGTGGCCCAGGAACTCGTCTCGATATCAGACTCGATGATCAAGATCAGCCAAGACCCGGAGAGTACCCAGTAAATAAGATCGATCAAGCGTGTCACGTTCATGATGTCGCGTATAAAAGTAAAGATTTGCAACACCGACATCTCGCGGATGTGAAATTGATTCACGCGTTAAATGCTATACCTAATAAATCTCTCAGAGAAAAATTAGCTAGTTTTCTAGTAAAAACTGCTATGAAAAGTAAACTAGTGTTAGGGGCTGGTAATTAATTATATAACTGTCATAATGGAATCTGTTTATTATTCCCCGAGAGGATTTTGGAGAGGTAAAGCAGCGATTAGTAAACTCGCCGAAGCAGCAAAAGTTTCACATGATGTCGCTGCATCATGGTTAGCATGACAGGCAATATGGCAAATCTTCCTAAGTCCACCTAAAAGAATTCATTACGCGCATTTTGATGTTAGTGACCCTAATGAAGTTCATCAAGCAGATATTTTGTTTTTACCACACGATACTATTAAAACACGTGGACGAAAATCACGCACGTACAAATACGCGTTAACTGTTGTTGACGTTGCGAGTAGATATAAAGAAGCGGAGCCATTATCAACAAAGACAGCATCTGAAATTGCATCTGCGTTTGAGCGAATTTATCAACGTTGCGGTCTACGATGGCCACGGTTATTACAAGTTGATCCCGGTAAAGAATTTCTTGGAGTAGTATCATCGTTGATGAAGAAACGGAACGTTAAAATCAGACGAGGACATACTGAAATTCATCGTGATCAGGCAATCGTTGAACGATTTAATAGAACTCTTGCTGAGCGGTTATTCGGATACCAATACGCAAAGGAAATATCTACTGACTTTAAGTCCGGTGAGAGATCTGGTGAATGGGTTGCAAGATTACCGAGTGTGATAGCTGCGTTGAATAATGAAATTACTCGTGCAACTTCCATGAAACCTTCTAATGCGATAAAAAAAAATATATACCAATACGACATGAATCTTTCTCTCAACCAGTATTAGGTAATGTTACAGTTAGATATTTATATGAACCTGGCGAACTTGAAGGTGGTAAAAAAAGAGCAACCGATCCTATCTGGAGCGTGACTACACATAAAATTTCTAGCGTGGTTAGATCCACTGGTAGACCTCCAATATACAGACTAGATTCTACAGCCCCTCAACGTGGATTTGTACGTGAACAATTACAAGTAATTCCTGAGAATACACAATTACCACCAAGCTCAATTTTGTAAACGTCCAGAGCCTCGACGTCGATTACACTCAAGACAGGTCAGCATTACATTTTCACGTGTGTGACCGAGATCACTATTAATTCTGTCTACGGTAAATTGTCTTGGATTCGAATGCTGCCATGACATATTACAGTTGCAACTTGCGCAGTTATTATTCTGTAATTGTTTTAATTTTATAATAAATTCAACATCAATATCAAAGTCACGATTATTTTTTTTGTCACACTGCTTATAACCAGATAGTTTTTTTCTTATTACGTCATTATTAACAGTTTGATTATTATTTTCTATAAAATTCATAATAACCCTATGTAGTTGGATATTCTCCTGACTCGAGATACGGCGAGATAAACTAAATTCGACCATTCGATCCGATCATCTATAATCCAGATATTTGTATCAGTTATAGTTAATCCCTGTGACGAGTGAATCGTTATAGCGTTTCCTAACGTCCACGGCGATTTATTCATACTCAGCGCATTCTCAACGACATTAATATCGACTAAAACAATGTCATTCAGTACAAGATTCTGTACCCTTGGTGGAACCAAGGCACCTGGTATTTCAACTTCAATATTCTGTCGTCGAGTATCTGCTGGGCGATAACGCCAAAGGTACAGGTAACGTTGGAAACTTTTCTTTATGTAACGTAAATAATTTCCTTTGCAGTTCATCACGAACTATCTTTCTACTCGCGACTATTAAATCAGCGGGATTCCATAAAGTCCAAAATTCATTCATAGAAGTCTCTGGAATTACTCCTCGCATTATCTCACATTGTACTCTGTCTGGTTGAAGTCTGATTAATTTTTTAAACTCTTTTAGCGGTTCATCGATAGCTCTATGGTCATCATTTATTTCTTCATAATAATTTACGTTATTCTTTAGCCATTCATGTGGAGACTCTCCAACAAAGGGTGGTGGTTGACCATGATCGCCACACATAATCACAGCAGTATTCTTTGTCAATAACAATTCAAGAAATGTTTTTAGTGTTTCTAACGACACCGTGCATATCTCGTCCCATATAATATATTTAGGTATATATTTTTCACCCATCCGCGATGGAGTCCACGTGTCTCCACACCATCTAAAGAAACTATGATATGTACACGATTTTACTCCTCGTTGCTTTATTTCTCTAGCAAGTTTATGTGTAGGTGTCAAAACAATTATATCTGAACTATTATTTATAAATAAATTAATCGCACGAGTTGTTTTACCTGACCCTCCACACCCATTAAGATAAACGGTCTTATGTCTAGATACAGGATCATACACAGATGGTGCAGATGATTTTGATGTTTGATTATTATTTCTGTAATATGTCTCCACAATTTCAACATGTGCAGATTCAGAATAACTAAATATATTTTCTTGTTTTATTCTCCATGTTCCCCATTCACCATTACCGAGTTTTAATAAATCCTTATATTTTTTATGTACACAAAATGAATCCGTAGCGACTCTGACAGCGTGATGAGGAAATTTATTTATCATCGATAGTAGGTTTATCGAAACATAAGCTAACATCGAAGATCTTAAATGAGTAAATTGTGGTGAGTCGCCATCAAGGTAGCTCACAATGGTACCTAGTTTTGTTCCATCTGATAAATAAGCGTTACATCTGTTTATAAACATATTTTTCTCATTTGTATCAGCGATTATAAAATCTAGTTCAGCGTCATCCATAATCAATCTTGTACACGCTCGTTTATAATCGTATGAACCACCTTGAGTAAATTTACCGATTATCTTTCTACCGAGATCTTTTGTAAATTTCTCATCGTATTCATTCCTGCATTTATTTATTTTAATAATATGATCTTCATCAATATCAGTGAATTCTTTTCTGGTATCATCAATATTAAATCTGTTCGGTTCTGGTAACCAAACTTGCTTCTGTGAACTATACGATATAATCGCTTCAGTTACTCTCAACGATATTAAAAATCCAGCATCAAGCATATACCGCAATAGTACTATCGGAACCCAACATTTTTCTGAAAAATGTCTTCCAAACCAAACATAAGTAATCGCATGGAGACCCTCTCTAAACTCGAATGATTCTACATAAGCAAATCCAGTTAGGTCAAAATCTGGTCCTTGGGGAAGGGGTCCGTTTATTGTAACCCTGGTCATCTCATGTGTAGGATGTCCGAGTTTCTTAAAGTATTTAGAACATTCTCCATATCCAAGAAAACTCCCAGGATAACATGCAGCCATATCAACTGAGATAACATCACTATGGTTGTATTTGGTGTTCCATAACCCACCGTGACCATATTCTAAACAGCTTTTCTTGACATCTTCAAGGAATTCCGATCGTGTCGTTTTCCATGAATTTTTCTCCTGAGCGAAATGGGCAGCAACCGATGGTACGGTAAAGCAATTATTCAGTAATTGTCCAACTATGACATCATCAGGGGTATATTTCAATGCAAGATGTTCCATTTCCTCATGGAGAGATTCTGTACGATAAATATCACCGTTAGGCCGTACAAACTGATCGTAATGATCATATTCCGAACTCTGAAATAACCAAGCGGACACAGGGTCGCTTTTGCTGATATTTTTTAATAAAATCAAATATATCACCATCATAAAACTTAACTTTTCTATCTCGTGGAAATATCGTTACAGCATTAGTCCATGCATGTGCATTATGATCAACGATTGTTATAGGGTTTCCATTTTTTATATATTTTGGTTCGTATAATATCTCTCCGGTTAGTGTTTTTACTGTTATTGGAAATCTTAATAACTTTTCTAGTTCAGCAACATCCTTAATAGATGCACCAGCATCTTTAACGGACTCTGCCCATGTGTTTATTTTTTACGTCTTAAATCAGTTAAGCCATTACCACGTATCGCATTTGTAAAATGTTCTGTAACTCGTTCAGCTACGCAGTTTATTCTTGATATTTTCATCGGTTTCAGATCCGCAACATTAGGTTTATCATTTAGCGGAAATATTCCATATACAACTGCAGTTGCTGGATAACTCTGTATATAGTAGGGTTTATCAATGCCAGTAAGTATTCCGGGTTTTGATTTATTACTTAAAAGAACAATATTACCCCCGGACTGCACACGGACTGGATCACGCTTATCACGAATAATCCAAATATCTTCTTCTGTATTTACAATAAATTTTATTAAAATAAAATATTTTTGATTATCAAGGTGATTAATAATTACTTTTCCTCGTTTGTCATTCATCATATTAGTAACATTTCCAACTCTGAATGTTGACCATGCATGAACTGCACCATCGTCACGAAATTCCTTTTTTGCTTCACGAATACGTTCGGTTACATCCTCATCCATTAATGCCAGATCCTGCATCGAAGTACTGAGTTTATATTCTGATAGTCTGTCAAGGTCAAATCTAGCAGGGGAAGGTTCAATAACGGATAATTCCTCCATATTATAATTAGGGCAAGTATATATTTAATTGAACATTAATCTTTTTGTATATGATTGAAACACAAAACAAATGTGCTTGGCTCAAAATTGGATATACTTCTACTTGTAATAAATCATGCGTGAATGAATACTGTAGTTATCATATGCAATGTGTCAGAAATGGAAGTCTAGGACCAAAACCGTGTATCGTGTGTAGTGCTGGAGTGCGAGGAAAAACTCAATTGTGTGCGCAATGTGGCGGAAAAAAATACAGAGAATTAAAACGATATTATGACAAAAAAAATAACGCTGACTCTCCTATAAAAACCGAAGAAGATTATTTGGCTAGATTTTCAAAAAATAATGATTTAAACAAATAGTATTATATATAAATGGAACAAAATGAGTTTGTGTCACATCCAATCCTTACCAATTATGAAGCATCTCGTGATGGCGTGATTAGAAATTGCAGATTGAAAAAACCAGTAGGTAGTGTTACCAATACTGGTTATCTTGCGTTTAATACCAAAGGAAATATAAATTATTACTCACATAGATTTACATACGAGTGTTTTTTTGGAATAATCAAAGATGGATATGTGGTTGACCACATCAACGGCAATAAGCTTGATAACTCACTTGGAAATCTACGAATTACTACACAGAGTCAAAATTGTAAATCCGGAAACACTGGTGGCGCACGATTTGCAAGATCTGTTAAATCTGTAAATGTAGATGGTGAAGAAATTGTGTTCAAGTCAATTAATTCTGCTGCCAAATATTTTGACATAGTACCACCTTCAGTAAAATTCGTTGCAGATAATATTACTAGATCTGCATTTTCGAAAACATACGATCAGCGAATAGTATTTGAATATATCTAACTCTCTATTCTTACAAAAACAAATAGTTCGACTCTGTTAATTTTCCCAAGGGTTTTGTTTAGCCATAATTACAGTCACTGACTCTGTCAGGGGTTCATCTTCACCGCTCTCAGCATTGACAGAATCAGATAACATAATCTTTCTTAATTGCATTACACGATTATCCACAATCTTTTTTCTTTCGTACTCGTGAGACAGTTCGGATTTAATATTTTCGATAGAACGTGCAAGAGGTGCAAATAGCTTTACCTGAATGTCGTTTACCATGGCTAGTGATTCAAGCATGGATTGATAAATTAATTTTATAAATCTGTAGTTTGAAGATAGTGTATATTTATTATCAAATTTTCTCTGTTGCAGTAATTCAAAATCGCACATGATTTTCTGAGGGTCGAGATTATCAGATATTTTTATTCCGTTATGTTTTAGTTTTTAATAGCACAGATAATATCATTAATGTTTTCTTGGTTCATTATATATATTTATTTTTTATATTTAATATAAAAATAAACAAAAATATACAGCGCGGGGTGACATTCGGTCTACCATTCCATAGTTGTATCAGATAAACCTAATGAGGTTCCGAATCTTTGTTTAGACATTTACCCCCAAGAGACCCCTAAATATCCGTAACCGAAACTTTAGAGGCTCAGAGGGTTGTCTGTACGTGTAGGTCTTATTTTGTGACCAATCAGATTCTGTTTATTGTTGCCTTACAAGAATTCCTAGATATCCGCAACCGAAACTCTAAGAACTCAAAGGCTGATTGGTCTTTGTGACCTGGAATCTCATTAGGTTTATTTTTAGTTTGCGATTGTGTCTTTTGGAATGGCCCCTGTGTGGGGTACCCCTTTAGTGAAGTCACAAGGTCACGACCTCATATCACCCCCCGCTGTATATTTTTGATGAGATGATATGATGATGAGATGATGATGATGAAATGCCGTCTTCACGCCAGCACACCAACCCATAACGATCAACCAATGGGTTATTCACAAAAGTGAATCCACCACGTGTTGACGTAGTGGATTGGTGTACTCTGAAGACGGGGGTGGCTGGAGCCCCCAATAAATTATAAATTTTGGCATAAAATCGCCCCCCGCAGATAATTTATCCTTCTTGGGTTTCGAACCATAACCCTCCGGATGAGAGTTTCTACACGCTATCAACTGAGCTATCGGACCTTGTTATAAATACATATTGAAAAAGTTAGCATGTGTTTACCAATGTGTCAGTCATATCGTTATTCCTAAAAACTACAATATTCTTAACAAAAACCACATTTTTCTGTCTAAAATGAGATTTTTATATTTCTAGTTTCCGAAATATATATAATTCTGTATAACACTGAGTCTATGCGTGGGCCGTAACAGCGGATATTGATTTAGTTATAATATATAGCGGTCTTAAAATAACTTTACGCACAGCTGTTATTGAATAATCAATATGCAGCCACAGCTTTCTAGATTTCATTGTGTACGGATTTTATGTAAACAAAAGAATAAACATCCGGATATTTTTTTTTGTTATAATAAAAACGCTCTATGAGCGTACATACAGGTTTATATTTAGAGATTCGTTCCTCGTGTCCAAAATGTTTCCTGCCTGGTCAGTGAGTTTGAAATTTATTCTTGTCAGAAATGGATTATGAACTCGCAGGTAAACGGGATTAATTGGTTCTGACACAATTAACGAGCCTGGAGGGACAATCGGACTAAAACTGAATAATATGTACCCTTGCTCCGCAGTGCCACTGCGGTGGCTAGATTTAGAAAGATCTACCTGATAGCTACCTTCAATAACATCACATACCAGATTGATTGCAATTGTTGTTGTTATGTTTACAATGCCTGGCGATATATGACGTACCAGCACCAAAGGGATTGTTATTGTATTTTAGTATAACCGGTGGTGGGGCTATTTGTTTCCACGATTCAATTACTCCCGGATAATATTCTTCAATAAGATCATTTAATGATTTCTTCATTTCAGCGTTATTTAAATCTGGTATAACAAATGTTTGTAAATCTTTTTCTGTTATTTTATAATGATTAAGAAATAATTTCTTCAAATTTGGTCTTGTGTAAGGACTATTTAATTCAGTAGTTGTAACTTTCATAATACTTCGATCGGCGATATATAAATCGAATAAGATACCATTTAAATGTTTTATTGACTCGATTATTTGCTGCTTTACACTTTCATTATAATGTTGTGAAAATGAAATAAGTAAATTTCTTAAATCATTAAATATTTTATCGTATTCAGGTTTAAGAGTATCTAAAAACCATTTAATAAATTTTTCATCAACACTATCTCGATCTCGCGCCCCTGGCGTCTTGATAATAGTAAATATTGATCTAATTATCTTGGGGATCCTTTTACCATCAAAATCGGTAAAGTAGTATGTATCATCGTTTGGATCATTTTTAAATGATATATAATTCCATGGATGTTTTTCTCGATATTCTGGATTTTTAATGAATTTTTCTTCACTCGTTTTAAACTCATTTTTAGTTGGTTCTGAAACTCCATTATAAACAGGTGCGACATCAGGCCATCCTAACACTGATCTGATCGAACTTTGATAAATATCTACGGAGTAATCAGGGGAATTTATTTCAATAACCGCAGATAGTGTTGGTTCGTGAACAGTAATCGCTATTTTAGATTCTTTCCCTGTGATAGATTTAATTCTGCGTTGGAACTCATCATTAATCTGTTCTATTTGATAACTGCCCGTTGAAATTCCAACAACTTGCCAATCAGGTGTTCCATCAGGTTTATTTTTATTCGCGAATACCAGTGAATTATTCGGTTGTTGTCCACCAAACGGTTTTGACCTGATATTAGGCCAACTATAATAAACTCGTAATTGCGCTAATGCTATTTCCTTTGCTGGAATTGCAGTCGGAAAATTAACGCTAAATTCAGGATTGGTTGAACTTAATGATATCATAGTAGTTTTTGACGGCGTTGTATTAGCCACGATCTGCTGAAGTAATTCGCGCGACTGACATTATTATTATCGTTATTATTTAATTCTCCATCTTTCCGTCACTAGAGAACACATCGCGTTCCACTATGAATGCTTCATCGTAGGTTTTCATTATCGTTACGAACTCCTCATCGGATATTTTACCATCACTGAGATACGCTGAAATATACGAGCATAATTTAGTGTATGCGGCTGTTGCTGTGTGCAATTTCATTATATACTCGTTTAGTTTATCATTCGTACACGTAGATATTTTCTTAGCGATAATACTGAAAATACCTGCGCATGTTGTTGCCGTTGAAACTATAATCGTTACAACTGCAGGCGCTGTCATCGTTATTGTTGATAGTAATAATCCAGTTCCAGCAACAACAGCAGAAACCGAGTATACCATTATATCAATAACAACCATACGACGACGATATTTTTTACCTTTATCGTGTAATCGTCGATGATATTTTTTAGTTTAGTTTGACATTCACATACTTGAGCGTATCTGTGACGTTGAACGTCGATAAATGATTCTTGATTCATTATACTTATCTAGGTAACTAATTGAGGAGTTTCAGCTACGAACTCAACACACCACCAATAATCTGCTGTGGTTAACTTTTTATCATTCGCTATTAGCATAAACGTTTCTTCAGTATCTTTATTTAACACTATAGACACAATTCCAGAAAAATCATCGGTTGAATGACGCCATGGAAATGTGGTAAATATAGTAAATTTTTCAGCACAAAATATAGATAATCTGTATACACCAGTAACCTCTGCAGTGTGTTTAAAAGTGTTATTTTCCGGTGTCCATGTTGCCTTTCCTGATGCGACTGTGTACACGATATTAATAATCTGCTTGTGAGGAATTTTAACGAGATTAGTTTTTTGAATAATGTTAGGAATACCACTAATGATATCGTTGAGTCTTGCGTTAATGTCAGCGAGATTAATAATAACAGTTGGTGGAGTTCCAAAAAATTCGTTAATATTCTGTTTATATTTCTACGAAAATTTAGAAATGTTTGTACATGATTAAAATATTCAGTTCTAAATGCAGCAATTCCATCATTAATTGTCGTTAATGAAGTCGTTATTGGAATTTCCTTATCGTCGACGTATTTCTTCGTTGCAGCGTCGAAATCTGTTTCTGGTGTTCTGAGATTATTAATACCATTACTATTCATGTCGAGAAATGCACGCATTATACCACCGCGCACTGACACGTATTTGGATTCTTGATCATCGACGTATTTTTTTGTTGCTGCGTCTGTATCTGCGATTGGATCTCCAAGATACGTAATTTTTCTTCCTGACATAATAATGTCACCGGTAAATACATCACCAGTTTTCTTAACATAATCGTTAACCGACTTACCGGAATCCTGTATTTTACCCTGATCAGTGAAAGTAACGATATTATTAACAACCGCGTTGAGAATTCGTACAAGAACATCTGGTAGTTGTATATTACTCGTTTTTAATCGTCCTTGTTTATCCTGAAAAACGACGACTTCATTTTGATCCACACTCGTGATATTTAATAAATCATCGATTTCATTTCTGAGCTGATCAATAGTTGCATATTTAGATAAATCGAACTTCTGAGTTCTACCTGAGGATCTTCCGTAAATATCTACCATTATATTTACTGATATCAGTTTAAGTACTATGACGTAACGTAGTGAACGCGTGTACGACTTTATGAGGCGGTGTTGTTGATTTTGATACAGCATCAAGCATAGCGAGGGTTTCACGGCCGCATATTGGAGGATCAGTTATTTTTTGTGTCGGTAGCGTTGAATACCAGATTGGAGCAGTATTATTGCTAACGTAATGAAGAAATTCTTTTGGTGGTGCTAATCCATACGAATCGAAATAAATAATTCCACGTGGATCAATTGCATATGCGACCCAGTGCGTGCCTGGGCCAGAATTTTTATCGAGATTAATAATACCGGTTTCATGTTGCATTGCAATGGTAGGTAATTGATCGCGCATAAAAACACCTCTAAAATTTTTTATTTTTAATTGCTTAGCAGCATTAAGTAAATCAAAATTGGACATAGGTGTTATTAGTAAACTGTCCCTGGTAATCTTAGGCCTTTTCCGTACCACGAAGGCGGGGTCCCTGGTAATCTTAGACCCTTTCCTTTTTTTTTGATTCCTTGTCCGGTTGCTTTCTTTAACGCCATTCCAGCAGCTGTTCCAACAGCACCTAGCGCAGCTGCCTTTGCAACAGCTGGTGCTGCAGCTGCTATTAATGCTGGTATTGCTGCGAGAAGTGGAAATATACCACCCGTTTTAGCAATATCTTTGATGGCGCCCGCAGAAAGATTAAGTTTGACGCATTTATTTGATTTTTTAGCGTCGTTGAAGTTTTTAAACTGACGCTCGGTCAACGACAGTTTATTTGCACCGGTCATCTGTTCTCGTTTTAGCGATATTTTTATTCCACAATTATTTTTTGATGCTGATTGCAGCCTTTTAATATGACCAGGAGTCAGACTCACACTAACGTGATGATATGACATTATTAATATTATGAACGATCTAATTACATGTTTTCTACTGGAGCATCAATAACTCTCATTCGTCCACCAACACCTTCGAGTAACATAGATTTATCGCTGAGTATAACGGCTATTGCTCTGTAATTAGGGATATCTGCAATGTTTCTATTAACGCGAGCTCGAAAATGAATATCTACAACAGATTGTCTGGTTAAATCTAAATGTTCTAGTGAAAAGTAATAAATCGGATACAGCAATGTAAAATCTAGCTGCGATATTTGTAAACCAGTATCAATATTTTGATAACGACCCATGAATGTCATTAATCGATGATATGCACGTGCTACATGATTTTGATCGAAATTCAGTAATATATCCTCGGATGGTTCTTGATGTCCATTTATCCTTAATGAAACTTCATAAACACCGAGTTTGTCAAATATCATTAAACTTTTTGTTTGATTGTTTACACGTGTATTATCCTGAAGCGCAATAAATATATGTCTTGGTGCAGAAATACCTTGCTGAGAAGCTATTTGCCATGTGAATAAACCATTAATTGCACTCTGAACAACATCTGTGGTCATTATTAACCATGACAACGTTGATTTACCGCCTTGACTCATAAAAGATAACAACCTGTCTTCTTCAGATATTGTTGGAGTCATCACTGGCATCCACAGGGAAAGTTTTGTTAGTACTACTTTACCATGAAGCGCCGCAGTTGCATTATCATCAGCTCCTTCAACGTGCCACATTGCATCATTATCATCGCTTTTTCGCACAAGTACAACCGTATGTTTGGCTCCAAAAATAACTTTTCTGACATTTCTGCAAAATCCAAATATGTGTGACAGTGGAATTGCACATGAAAACATTCTATCTTTCAACATTGATTTACGTGATGCAAATCCTAAGTTGAAATTTGGATTTGGAAAAGGTAGATCTTCAACAGCAGCAGCAACAGGAAGAACAGCTCGATTATTGGGTTGTCGAAAAACCTGATTTCTACTGTCAGGGTGGTCAGAAGTATCTTTTGAGAACATCATTGATGGACTAGCTGATCTTGAGTAATCGTCGCTATATCTTGCAAGGCCAAGTATTGTTGTTGCAACGTCAACGTCTTTCTGGATTGATTCAATATTTTTTTCATCAATCATGTACGTAGCGCTGTCAAATAACGCCATAATACCATTATTAACAAAACCAAAAGCAACATTATTATCGTATTCAGTATCATCCGCTTTATAAATTTTACCTTCTACTTCAATAAATGCCTCAGCGGGTAGGAAATATCTACTTGTATCCTGAACCTGTAGTTCGATTCGTCCACGCTGATTTGGCAGTCGTGCGTCATAAGAATAATACTGATAATCGCGCACAGACTCATCTTTGAGAACTGGTGCATCCATGTCAAACGCGGGGTCAGATACGCGCTTAAACATCTTTATTATTATCGTCTTCGTCTAACTCGAAGACCACTTCCTGCTATCAGACTAGCGGTTATATTTTTTCCTTTTCCGACATCGGGATATCAGCTAACTCCGCTAGTTTTTGATTAGCGGCTTGATTTATTATTTTACTTACGCTTGCAGGCATCACTTCAGTGCTGGGTAATTTCACAGGTCGGGTCGGTCTGCGTATTAATCGTGATAGTCTATCTTTAATTGCTGAGAATGCTTTGCTAGCGAGATTACCAACAGCGCTTACACCTTTTTCACGAACAACATCAATAGCTTTCATTCCTAGTTGCTTTGCAATCGGTATTGCTTTTGGGGCTATCCTTCTAAACAGACCCTGAACAACATCACCTAGTCCATCTCCGTAGGTTGCTCTGTATACAGGTAATCGAGAGTTTATTACCCTGACCATGGTAGGTCCACGTTGAGTACCATGCACGATCATTTTATTATTAACTGTTTTTATCACTAATTGTTCTAATCACTGTAATAATCGTCGGCGATTTCATTAATAAGAGACCGATATACATTAATATCCATGATGCCGCCACTAAATAATCGTTTACAAATATCAGCTGCTTCATTAATGATTTCTGGGGAATTATTACCAGCTCTTTTTCCTCCGATGAGAATTTCTAATCGATCGACATCAGCAAGGACGTTATTGGGGCAAGTAATAAGACCACTTCCTAGACCACTTCCAGTTGCGCAGGGAGCGTCTTGAAATTCTTCTTCTTCCTCTTCACTTGGTTTCGGTGGTGTTTTTTGTGGTTCTGGATAATCACGAAGTGATTGCTCAAATGGTTTTGGAGGGTTTTTTTGGGGTTTTTTTTGTTTCTTTTGTTGTGGTTGTTGTGTCTGTTGTTGTGCTTGTTGTTGATATTGTTGTTGTTGTCGTTCTTGTTGTTCTCGTTGATATTGTTGTTGTTTTATTATTTGTTGTTGTTGTTCTGGCGGTAATTGTATGAAGGCAATATAATTATCTATTGCATGAATATATTCAATATATTTTGGATCACTATTTCTAGCCTGATCAGTTTTATGGTGTATACGAAATATCCATTTGTACCAATCATCACGACCTACAGATTTATCAGCATATTCAGTTTTTAAATACCTTTTTCGATCATTATAACTTATCACAGCAAGTTTAGCTAAATCTCCTGAATTTTCAATTTTTTCAATATAATCAATAGCACCTTCGATAAATTTGTCACTCAACGCAATTCTCTCCCTCGCTTCTTGTTCTTCTGGTTCTCCTGGTTCTTGTATACGACCCTTTATGTCACCTATTTCACCACGAACTTGTTCAATACCTTCAAGAATTTCCGGAACTGGCATCGCAGCAGCTATTTCGGCTGGAAGTTCACGTAAAATTTTTTTTGTCTTTTTTGTTCTTCTTGCTATTTTTTCAGTTCCTTCTGCTATTTTTCCAGTTACTTCAGCGGTTTTCTCCAACACAGGTTGAATACCTTTAGTGGTCTCAGTGATAGGTTTAAATAATTTTTTGTATCCTCTTCAAATTCAACTTGAGATTCCTGACGCGATTGTAGTTGTTGCTTAACAGAATCACGAACGGGTAGATATTTTTTAATTGCCTCTAGTCGCTCTCGAGCTAATTTAGCTGAGTATGGTTCTCCAGTACTCATTATTGATAATATCTATACTGGCTGTTTAATTTATAGCAGCAGAGAGGGTGAATGACATACGTATGTGACCAGATTGTGAAAAAATCTGGTCAATTAAAGAAGTTTTCATTATTAAGGCAAAAACTTCTTTTTTCAGCCTTCGTAGGAACCCTTAATTTTCAAAAATAAGGTCTCTACAAAGTTGTAGGGTTCACCCTCTCTGCTGCTCCTGTACTTACCAACCAGAGTGGCTTATTCCCCAGTCCACATGCTATTCAACAAAAAGATTTTCGTGTAGCCTATCATTGCACTAGTGACAGCAACACTTGCCATATTTCCAGGACTAAATATACAAATTTCCAGAAAAGTCGTAAATTAGAAATTTCCTGATGCCACTACACACTTTGTTAGAACCGTAACCATTTATATAATGCACAGTATCGTAATATTGCCTACCAAATAACGTTTACCAAATTAGAACTGATGAAAGTTAAAACTTAACCGTGTAAAAATATTAATTATTTATTGTCAATTTCATATGACATTCATCGATTAAATGTGACAATACAGTAATAGTATCAAATGGCTTTATATTTCTATTTTCTCATGCTTAGAACTTGTGTACTTAGAATCGACAGGTCACTCCATTACCCTTAGTAGCATAGTCGTCTTAATGCGCAGTACATGTACGTGTATTTGCAAAAACAATAGCACATGGCTCGAGAAGCTCGTTGCCCAATACTGCCAACACATAACAATTATAATTTGTTTTCTTGATTCGTTTTCCTTTCTAAGAACGGTTTATATAGCTAGTTTCTACTTAGATAATTATTCCGATTTTCGTAAGAGTACAAAACCTAATGACCTTTATATATTGAGAGAAGCAATAATAGTACCTGACGAATACTGAGTTTTGAATCTGCTAACTAAATTGCAAGGGTGCAGGGTTATGGTAATTTAGTTGGAAAACTTGGGTGAGAAAAATAAACTATGTAGGCGTTTGCACCAGGACAAGGAAATCCCAGTCGCGGGGCTACATTATGGCTCGTAGGGAGACAAATAATATAACCCCGCGACTGGGATTTCCTTGTCTCGGTCTAAACCCCAACATAGATTCTATTAATCTCAGTATTACTGAAAGAAGACGATGCCTTCGGCAAAATAACTCTCGAGCCCTTGACCAAACTTTGTGGATGACTTGGACTGTGAGCAATGGAAGAGCTTTTTTATTTTTAGGACAAATGGTCTAGTTCACTGTAATTGTATTAGGAAAAATATTCGTTGCATGATAACTTTAATTTTAGACCAGGTACATGCACCTAAGTTTGTGGAGGGCTTAGGCAAGTTTGAGGCAGACACTAATGATTTAGGTATGGTATGTTTAAATGAAGGGTATACAAAGGTCAAGGTCACTGAGATTTGTGGGTCAATAATGTCACAAGTAATAAGGCCGCTAATATGGCCTACATAAAAGACTATTAAGGGGGGGGGGGGCGGCGTAAAATGAACCTTCTACGGTTCTCTTGTTGTGCTATTTTGGACTATGTCCAAGTTGGTTGCAATAGTTGAAAACAATTTTTATACCTTCATATCTATATTTTATGATTACTATAGTAATAACGAAAAAGATTAAAAAATATTAGAAATCTGTGTAATTAATTGAAAGATAATATCGTTTATCATACTGATTTTGTCAAGCTCACTAGAATTATGAAGTTCTCAAAATTAACGTCTGTTGATTTAGGATGTCCAAAACAAAATATAGTCCCATATGAATCTATTTAATTTAGCTATCTATTTGCGGATTTCTGCACGTTTCTATATCTAGCTCTCACTGATATTAGGATATGCGCGTTGTGAGTAAGGCTGCAACGTTTAATGAAATTTTTAAATGTGTAATACGATAATCGAACTGATTCGAAACTCATCCTTTCTCGTGTTAGTGTTAAGGTGACATTCATGATATGTAAGCCCTTGACAGCATGCATGCTGTACCTCTCTTAGCTTGCGACTGTTTCATTTGCTGAAGTTTTGTTGTTTGATTGGGGGAGTTGGAGATTGTTGTCTTGTGGGGGGGGGGGGCTTTTCACCTCTAATTATAACAGAATCCAGTTTGTAAGTCGTGTCTTTGAGGAATATATCTGACAAATTATTTTTTATGCTATGTAGCTTCTAAGTCGCATTTAAAAAAGACCCCAAAATAACGATAAAAGGGTTGATTTTATACTGACTGCATTTAGCCCAACCCAAGCACAGTTGCTCGTAGCATAAATTACAATTTATCTATCAATCATATTTGCATTACATATATTATTTATAAGTAAACTGTAGGAAACGAGAGGATTCAAGAATCAAGATGGCTGCCAGAGCTAGCAGCTAGTGTAAATCTCTCTGAAGTGTTGGTGTATTTCTGTAAGTTACAAATGTGATGGAGTAATTCAGGTTGGAAATATTGTTTAAATATTTCTTCATAGGATACATATACTTAGGATTCCCGAGGACTATGCGAAGGAAAACCATATTTTTTATATTCTGTGGAAAAGTGTTTGGCATTATTTCTATGATGTGTTTGGCCTACACTGACTATTTGAGACGACCGCTTATTGTACTTGTGTGCTTGCTATAGAGACATTCATACATTTGGGTTATTAATAGCCTAATCCACTAGCTCTTGATGACAAAAAACTAAAGTGTGTGTGTATGTGTGTGTGTGTGTGTGTGATTTAGATTTTTAACGTAGCTTTAACAATTTTTCAGTCATATCGCTACGATGTCTGCAGTGTGGCAGTTTATAGTGATGTCTAGCAGACATGTAGCATGATGTCCCACCCAGTCATATTATCCTGACACCAGGCCAACCAGTCCTAACACTAACCTCTTAATGCTAAGCGCCAAGCGAGGCAGCTGTTAGTACCATTTTTTAAAGTCTTTGGTATGACACGGTCGGGGATCCAACCCAAGACCTCCCTCATCCGGGACGGACGCTCTAACCACTAGGCCACCGGAGCGGTTAAAAACTAAAGTACTTGCAGATCTAACATTAGCACCATCAGTAATAAGAAAACAGATCAGACTACCCTCAACTCAAGTCTGCATGGGCAAAGGAAAGAAAGTTCAAAACCCCAAACAGGTCAAGCAATAACTCACAATCCAGTGCAGTACAAGACTCAGACTTAATTATGGACACTGAGGAACTGAGTGGTGTTTACCAAATCCAGAGAAATTTGCAAGATATTAAATCAACCTTGAAGGGGACTGTTACAAAAGAAAACATTAACTTATTGGTTACAGGAGACGAATTAGGTAGGGTGGTGTGAGATGTTGTGTCTCAACTATTTGCCAAAATGAAAATAGAGTTGAAAAGATAACTGGAGCAAGAAATAAAAGATAGGATGACAGAAATGCAGGAAAGGATGGAATCTTTAGTGTTTGAAAATGAACAATTGAAAGAAAAATAAAAAATGAAAAAAATGGAGAATGTTAGTTTGAAAGAAGAACTCAAAACCACAGCACATCGGGCAAACGATGCAATGTAAAAATCAAATCAAAATGGACTATACTCTAGAAAGAACAATGTGAAAATATTTAACATGCCGGAGACACAAAGTGAAAATTTGAAGACCAAAATGGTTCAGTTAGTTAAGGAAGCTACAGGTAAAGACATGCATCAGAGAGACATAATCGCTACCCATAGAATTCACAAACCAACAGGAGTACCAAAACCAGTAATCGTAAAATTGATGAATTCTGAGACCAAAATAGCCCTCATAAAGGACAAAAGAAAACTAAAAGAGATATACTCAATAAGAATGACTGAAGATATCACCCAACTAAAAATGGTCTCATTAACAGGCTCTCAAGCATTCAAAGATAGAATCTGCCTGGTACTTTAATTGCCGGATCTATGCCAAGACAAAGACAGGAAGAAGACTCAGATTTGACCTTTTTGATGACATTGATGCAGTGATTAATTCCAAGTCATAGATCACATGTATGACTAAATGGTATCATTAGACGTTTTTCTTCCCCAGCTATCAACATGTTCAAAGAATTATGATCTTGGTATATTTTTCCTTATTTTGGGATAATTGTGCTGAGATTTGTATTTGTCTTTTATATACCTTGGGCAAAACAACACTTCATAATTATTATTATTATTATTATTATTATTATTATTATTATTATTATTATTATTATTATTATTATTATAAATATCATGATATGTATTAAAGTATCAAAATAAAAAAGCTATTATTATAAATGAAACAAATACATAATTAATTATAAATTGTAAATGTAGCAGCAACATATTCAAACAAGATGTGCATTATTAAGCCAGCACTGAGGTGTCAGGTTTATTTTTTTTTTTTACCTATTTTTCAAATTTTTTCTCATTGTCTCCTTTATTTAGCTAAGCAAAATGCTTGCTTTATGTTTCAAATTTTTATTTATCTTGCACCTTCATATTTGGGGGAATGGGGGGGAGGTAGATAATTGTTCTAACAATTACTCTTGGGCAAACAAAGGTTTTTCTTACTACAATAAATCTTTTCTAGTCTTGTTGATGTAACTTGTAACTAGAAAATAAGTATTAGTATTACTAAGTAACTTGTAACTAGAAAATAAGTATTAGTATTACTAAGTAACTTGTAACTAGAAAATAACAGTAATATGTAGCTGATTAATATGACTAGTAAGTACATGTATTTGATTGCCTTGATGTCACTCTACCTACTCAAGGTATTTGATTGCCTTGATGTCACTCTACCTACTCAATGTATTTGATTGCCTTGATGTCACTCTACTTACTCAATGTATTTGATTGCCTTGATGTCACTCTACCTACTCAAGGTATTTGACTGCCTTGATGTCACTCTACCTACTCAAGGTATTTGACTGCCTTGATGTCACTCTACCTACTCAAGGTATTTGACTGCCTTGATGTCACTCTACCTACTCAAGGTATTTGACTGCCTTGATGTCACTCTACCTACTCAAGGTATTTGATTGCCTTGATGTCACTCTACCTACTCAAGGTATTTGATTGCCTTGATGTCACTCTACCTACTCAATGTATTTGATTGCCTTGATGTCACTCTACCTACTCAATGTATTTGATTGCCTTGATGTCACTCTACCTACTCAAGGTATTTGACTGCCTTGATGTCACTCTAAGTACTCAATGTATTTGATTGCCTTGATGTCACTCTACCTACTCAATGTATTTGATTGCCTTAATGTCACTCTACCTACTCAATGTATTTGATTGCCTTGATGTCACTCTACCTACTCAATGTATTTGATTGCCTTGATGTCACTCTACCTACTCAAGGTATTTGATTGCCTTGATGTCACTCTACCTACTCAAGGTATTTGATTGCCTTAATGTCACTCTACCTACTCAAGGTATTTGATTGCCTTAATGTCACTCTACCTACTCAAGGTATTTGATTGCCTTAATGTCATTCTACCTACTCAAGGTATTTGATTGCCTTAATGTCACTCTACCTACTCAAGGTATTTGATTGCCTTAACGTCACTCTACCTACTCAAGGTATTTGATTGCCTTAACGTCACTCTACCTACTCAAGGTATTTGATTGCCTTAATGTCACTCTACCTACTCAAATGTGGTTAGTTTGACAGTTATAACTGTATGTATGTATATGAATGTGAATGTGTGTATGAATGTATGGGTATGTGTGTGTATCAAATTATGTATGTATGTGTATATATATATATATATATATATATATATAATGAGGAAAAATAGGTAGAGGATACAGACTTAAAATACCTTCTCAAAAACTATCAAATTCCAAGACTTAAACAAGAGCAATTTCTAAGATTAGAAGACAGAGTTACCAAAACAGAAGTACTGGATTGTTTAAAGGTATGAAACATAGCAAAAGCCCGGGATCGGATGGTTTCATAGCTGATGTTTTTTAAATCTTCTGGATTGACATTGGGGTATTTATAGCTAGAACAATCAATGAAGCATAAAAAACTGGATCATTTTCAACTGTTTTGGGACAAGGTATTATAACTTGCATACCCAAAGAGGATAAACCTAAGCAGTACATGAGGAACTGGCGTCTAAGTTATCTACTTAATGTTGTATACGAACTAGCATCAGGATGTAATGCCAAAAGAATAAAGTCAGTACTGAATGAAATAATATCTGAGGATCAAATTGGTTTTGTAATAGGAATATACATTGGTGAAAATACAAGGATTGTATATGATATTATGCACATTACAGAAGAGTTACAAATTCCTGGTGAATTACAATTACTTAATTTTGTAAAAGCATTTGATTCTATTTCATGGAAATTTATTTATAATCTTCTTACTTTTTTCATTTTGGACCAAGTGTACGGCACTGGGCAAAAACTTTTTATTGCAATATCTCATCGGCAGTTTCACAAAATGGCTTTCTTTCAGAATTTTTCAAATTTCCAGAGGTTGTCGGTAGGGTGATCTAATATCCCTATATATGTTCTTATTATGTGCAGAAATATTGTCTTTACTATTAAAGAATAATATAAAATTGAAAGGTATCAAGTTAAGGGAAACAGAATATTTGCTGTCACAGTTTGCAGATGACACTACTTTAATTCTTGATGGCTCTTTTGAATCCTTGGAATCCTCTGTTGTCGTATTGAGCGTCTTTGCAAGGATTTTAGGACTGAAACTGAACATTGCCAAAACAAAAGCAGTTTGGATAGGAAGCAAGAAATACAGTGCAGAAACATTTCATTACAGGTTAAAGTTACAGTGGGTGACTGAATTTACATCACTGGACATAACGTTTTCGGTGGATTTGGATAAAATGGTAAAAATGAATTTTGAAACTAAAGCTGAAATGATTAAAACTTGTTTAAAACATTGGGAAAAGCGATCCTTAAAACCAACTGGCAAAATAACGGTTATGAAAACCTTAATTATTTCAAAGCTTAATCATTTCTTCATCTCATCACCAAATCATCCGCAAAATTTTATCAGAGAATTAAATGAATTATTTTTCACTTTTATATGGAAATCAAAAGTGAACAAAGTTAAAAGTGAGGTTATGATTCTAACATTTTCTAAAGGTGGCTTGGCGATGACAGATATTGATAAATTTATATTAGCTTTGACAATAACATGGATTCGTAGAATTCTTCTACCTCAGAGAAAAGTGGTCAATTTATTTGAATATGAAATATGCGAGATTAGAAACCTGTTTCGACTAGGAGATGAAAATGTGATTACTTTATCCAAAAAGACAACAAATGCTTTTTGGCGTGATGCTTTACTGGCATAGAAGCTCTTACTAGAGAAAAATATACCCCGGACAGGGAAAGATGTTAGGAAAAGAAGTTTATGGATGAACACCCTTATAAGGGTGAATAAGGTACCAATTATCTATAGGAAATGGTTTGAACACAATGTAATTTATATTGGTGATATGCTGACAGATCAGGGAACTATGACTGACCTTGAAAGCTTTAAAGCTAGATATGGTCTCAGTAGGAATGTCCTTGCCTTTCAAGGGATAATTCAGTTTGTAAAGTCCTTGTGTAAAAAGGTACAGTTAGGTAAATCAACACTGGTTAGACCATTTACCCCTTTCCATTTAGAAATTGTATTCATAACAGTAAAGGATGCAAAGGCTATTGCAATTTACTTTTTAAAAGGGATGTTAAACCAACTAATGAAAATAAATGGAATGAAATTTTTAATCTGAATATGGATATATGGCCTGACATACATACTAAAGGTTTTAAAATAACAAGAAACTCAAAAATACAATGGTTTCAATTTCGTATTACTCATATAATTTTACCAATGAATTCTTTTTTGTATAAAATAAAATTGTCCAGCACTGATAAATGTACTTTTTGTAAAAGTGCCCTGGAAACAGTAGCGCATTTGTTTTGGGAATGTAATGTGATAATCTAGCTGTGGAATGAAGTGATCCTTTGGATTCAGAATAAAGTGAATGAAGATAATGTGTTAAGTGTAAAAACTGTTATATTGGAAGATACAAGTAGAGATGGAATTTATGAACAACCTTTTTATTTTGCTTTCGTTTAGCCATATACTATATCTATATAAGTAAAACGAAAGGAGATATGCCTAGATTGGATGGTTTGAAAGTTTTTATTAAAAATCATTATAATCTGGAAAAATATATTGAAATAAAATCTGAAAGGAAAGAAGCATTTATGTTGATTTGGGAGCAGTGGGACCCATTATTCCACAATAACTAGAATGATGTGTTTAACTAAAATACATGTTTAATAGCGTCATGTTATTGTGTACAGTGTGTCACCTAGATGCTGTATATTTATAATTGTCAAATAAGAGATTGTGTAATACATGAATGTGTGCGTGTGTGCTTGCATGTGTGTGTATGTATGTTATTTTTTCCTCCTACACTATATGTATTGTCCCTAGGGTATCAGTTGTAAGGTTACCTTGGGATGGTTCCCCTACCCATGGTCAATCTATTACGGGGACAACAAAAAAAATTAAAAAAATTGTAAGCAACGAAACGTATAAAAACGTACATGTTGATGGATTGATATAAAAAAACTAAAGTGACGTTATGGATATCCATTGTTTCGTATGTATATTTGTTTTCATTTGACACAGTTTGCAACATTGCTATTTTTGTTTCTTTGTTGTTGTTTCTTTTTTATATTACTTAAAAGTTATTTGCAAGGTTATCAATTGCAAATGATTTGTAATTATAGTAAATAAATTATCAAGGTGTAAAGTATCAAAAGAAACATATAGCCCCTAATAGTTTTAGACTGGAAGGGTGGGGAAAGGAGAGAGAGATGGATATCATACAAGTTCTTTGCTAACTGCAAAATCAAAAGACACCAACAGACAAAAGACAACTTGCCTGCACTAAATACAACGTGTCTGCACGAAAGACAACATGATGCACTAAAGACAACCTGTTTGCACTAATGACAACTTGTCCGCACTAATGACAATATGTGTTGATGGGGTGAATAACATTAATAGTGAGTGGGGACGATATATGGTCTATGGGATCATAGTGTTAAATTTGGTCGTTTGCACTACAGAGTCAAAGGGACTTTAACATGGGTGGGCTACACTAGGGTCAATGGAAATTGAACATAGGAATGTATATCGACAATGGATTGGGCCTGTCTAGGGTCAATAGGAATTGGATAGGGGTGACGTCACGGTACTGAACACTGGCAACAATCGGGCGGAACAGTGTGGCAAGGGGCTGACCTGAATACGCGCTACTCTAGGGACAAATAGAGACATAGGCATAGAGACGTGGCTAGAGACAGGGTTAGAGAGATAGAGACATAGACAGAGACAAAGACATATGACACAAATATAGATTTATGAACATAAATATATCACACAAAAAATCGACTAAAAACTTTTTAGGCAAGAAAGAATATATATATCTTTTCGAGGCAATGGAATGCCCTGAAAAGGGACGTTTAACTTTTACTAATTTCTCTCCTACCTTCTTCTTCTCCACCATCTTCTCATCTTGTCCATTATATTTTTGCCTTCTTCTTCTTCTTCCCATTCTCTTTCTCCTCCTTCTACTCTTCCTCCTCTTTTTTCCTTTCTCATTCTCCTATTCTTTTTCATGCTTAGCATTGTAGGCTCTCATTTGTTCCTTTTCCCCTTTGTCTTCCTTCTCCTCCTTTTCCTCTTTTATATGCTCTCTAAGTCTTCCTTGGCCTTTCTTAAATTATTGATCTCCATTTTTACTCGGTGAGGACTATGTCATCCACCTTCCAACCTGATTAACATTTCCTCCACCATAATCACAGTTCTTGTAACTTCTGCATTTTATTGACGCGATTGCATTCCATGTTTTTGTTATTCAATGTTGAATGGCGCGATTGACGAACTCTACACTTTATATCCCTAAAGCACGGACGAGAAGGAAACATCCCCTTACACTAACTACACATATCACATACCAACTAATGCACAGTGATGAGAGTGCTAACCTAAAATATTTTTTTTTATACAAAACAACACACTAATACTAATAAAACCACTGTACTTTCTATCAATACATAGTGGAGAAGGAAAGTTTTTATTTACCTACAACCACATCAGCAAAGGAGTTAGTGTTTATAGTCACACTACTCCACGTTCACACAAAACAAACACTCATGACTGTAGGGACAAGGAGTTTGTTAAGGGAAAGACACACACATACACACACAAACGAACGCGCGCGCACATACACATATACACGCAAACGTATGAGCGCACACACACACATACACACATACAAACAAACGTACGCGTGCACACATACACACACAAACAAACACACACACAAACAAAAATACACACACACAAGTACGCGCACGCACACGCACACAAACAAATACACACACACAAAATTATATTTTGGCATCTTGATTAGTCTCTCTTTTCAAAAGGTCTGGTTATCCCTGAGAAGGGCTGGGCTTTTTTAACTTCAGATGCACCTGGTTAATAGTGGCACCTCCCAGGCCGGCACCACAGACACATCGCCGACTCCCATCTTGTTCCCAATTTATGTGTGTGGTTGGGAGCCCAGAGGCCACTTGAGTGGCTTCAGAACCACAATCTTCAGTTTGTGGGATTCTGAAGTCCCTCTCACTTGCTATCCCTCGTCCTGCCTGTAGATGTTGTGGTCTCATTACTTGCAGGGCTCGCTGAGGCTCCCATCCTTTCCTCTGTCTCTCCAAATCTTCTTCCCAATGTTTGATTTGAGTGATCACGACTCTCGGTACCAGTTGTGGCTGTGGCTGACGTTGTTGTGGAGGTGAAGGCGTCCTCACATCAGGCTTGACCTCACACGTTTGCCTAAGTATGAGGTGAGGCAAGATCTGTCTTTTCTTTTCCTTCTCCTCTTCTGTCTTCTTTTTTTTTTCTTCCTCTTTCTCAAGTCTGGCCCTTTCTGCAATGACCTCCATAACCAGCTCATCCACCAGTCGCCTGGAATACTCCAGGTGCATCTGAAGCCCCATCAGTTTGCTGATTCTGCTCATTTTTGAATGTTGACTAGTCGACGATGGGTAGCCAGCGTGACGAACGCTACGATTTATATGCCTGAAACATGGACGTGAAGGAAAACAACCCCTTACACAAAAACTAACAAAACCCACTCCACCATCAATAACATGGAACTCGCCAACCTAAAAGAAACACGCATGTTCAATTTTTTCCTACAAACACACTTTATTATCACTCATACATATAAAAAACCACACACTATCTTACAAGTGAGGAGGACCGCTCCGGTGGCCCAGTGGTTAGAGCGTCCGCCTGGGATACGGGAGGTCGTGGGTTCAAAAACTTATAAAATTCGTACTAACAGCTTCCTCGCTTGGCGCTCAGCATTAAGAGGTTAGTGTTAGGACTGATCGGCCTGGTGTCAGGATAATGTGACTGGGTGGGACATCATGCTATATGTCTGCGGCATGATACCCCAGTGCTAGACATCCTATACACTGCCAAACTGCAGACATCGTAGCGATATGACTGAAAAATTGTTAAAGCTACTTTAAAACTCCAAATAACACACAAACGAGTCAGGAAAACGAAGTGTTTATAGCCACACTTCTATTTTCTACTTACACACACACACACACACACACACACACACACACACACACACACACACACACACACTATCTTACAAGCCAGAGAAACGAAGTGTTTATAGGCACACTTCTAGTTTTTAACCTACCAACACATAAAGACAGACAAATTTTGGTAATAGAATAGTACATCTTTTCCAGATTGTTGGGATAGCCCTTAAATACGCCGGTTTGTTGGGTGTTGTGGCAATCTCTTATCGTCTAAGATTGCGTCCCCGTCTGGTTGCAGGCTTTCCCACGGGATAGGGTCTGCTTCTTCGGAATGAGAAGGAGAACTCTTTTGTGTCCACACGGCAGTCCACAAAACCTCTGTCTGGCTCCTGCTGTTATTGCTGCTGCTGCTGTTGCTGTTCTCTCTGCTGTTTCTGAAGTCTGTACTTCTTGGTCTATTCTTCTTGCTCCTTCTTGATTTCGTCTTTAAACACCTCATCTCTCAGGGTCTTGGGCAACTTTTAACACCCTGACATTTTCAATCTCATTAGGCTTGGGTATCAGGTATTGCCTGACACGATGTAAATTCAAGTGGGCTTCGTTCAGCTTTGCTAGTCTTGAACACATCTTCATAGGTTGACGAGTCAACAATGGATGGTCAGACTGGAGACCGCCACGTTTTATATGGCTTAAGCGCGGATGCGATAGAAAACATCCATACGATCTTTTGGGGTCGGAACGCTATAGCTCATCTCATGGTGAGGGATAGGGAGTGAAGTCAGTGAGCATAGATTGTGAAAACAAATTAAAAAAATTAAAAACAATCCACAAACACTGTTTTCAAAAGATATCATTTTTATTCAACCAACAATTAACCAACACATAATATAACATCAACACATTTTTTTCTTCAAATCTCCAATATTTGACAAGGTTGACAACGTTGTGAAGTCAAGTCAGACATCATACGATTTTTTGGGGTCGGAACGCTATAGCTCATCTCATGGTGAGGGATAGAGAGAGAAGTCAAAGAGCATAGATAGTGAAAACAAATAAAAAAATTAAAAACAAACACCCAACACTGTTTTCGAAAGATCTTTTTATTCAACCAACAATTAACCAACACATAATATAACATCAACACATTTTTTTTTTCTTCAAATAACCAATATTTGACAAGGTTGACAACGTTGTGAAGTCAAGTTAGACTTCCACTGATGGAGGTCATTTGGCCATTGATGTACACTACGTTTCCTACCTAACGACAAGAGATATCCATAATGGTCACAAAACCATCTATATATTTTTTCATCATTTCTAAAAGAGTTACGACCAAAATAAGTCACTAAATGTTCTAATGGATATCCAAGACTGCGTTGATGAAGAAAATACACACAATATTGTCCACATCATGGAATCTGTGCCTTGTAATTTCATATTATTTAATCGTGTCGTCTGGGCATTTCTTCTCATAAAGTCGATAATGTCGTCTTCCAAAGGCGATAACCCATATGAATCAAAATGCTCCACACTGGAATCGTGGGGAAGGTAGACGGCTACCCAGTGGGTTCCTGGGAGATGACTGTCGTCCGAGTTGATGACATAAGCTTGATGGTCTTTAGGTTTGCGATGAGGAAGTTCATCTTTAGCGCACACGACAGGATTCCAAAAAGCGGTGTACAAACTGTTTTCAAAAGGTAATAAAGTTCTAAGGTATCCATTTTGTTTTGTTTTGTTTTTCGTGTTTCACAGATAATGGTAAGTCATCAATTCAATCCTGACTTATTGCTTGAAAATCTCTGTCAAGTAATCGTCTCTTTGCTTCGTCTCCGTACTCTCGGCTAAGAGAGATTCGATGCGATGGATCTCTAGAGCAGTCAATGGAAGGGAGTAATGATGACGCTAGTCTTTATACCACTGATGCAACACTGTTTCTTCCGAGATGAGACCCCAAGCGTCCTCCAGATATTCCTCCAATTTTTCTTCTTGACTCATCATCAGACATTTATCATGTTGAATTTGAATGGGATGGTCGTTTTGATATCCATAGCAATCATTCATGGCCGACCCTGAAATGGTTTCTGCCAGGTGTTTGGCAAAACAGAAGACTAAATGTTGTTCTTGTTCAGGCCATCTTGACATGACCATCACCTCTTCGTCTTTGTCTTTGGGTTCTGCTTCCACGATATCCTCCCATTCCATTTCCAAAGATTCTCTACCATTCAAAGAGGGATAAGAGTCTTCCATAGCTTCTAATAATCTAGAATGACTTCTCTCAAACTGTTGATTTGTAGAGTGTTGTCGAATTTGGAATACAATATGACGTTCACCATCTCGGTTAGAGCTTCTGCAAAGTGAAGTCCCACATGCAGTTGACCAGATTTTATAGGGTTGAAATGTCCTTCGTCGCTGCCTTGGTCTGGAGTAAAATCAAAGGTCCAAAAAGTCCACAAAGCGTAGCCTTCTGCATAATCGTTGTACGAAAATGCATTGACTGCTGTTGGTCCCTAACTGTCCCGTGGCTTCGTACATGGACAAGTACGATCTCAAGTAATTCTTCTGGGTAAAGTTAGGTTCGAAGGGTCTGGTACACAAGGTCTTACCATCGCAACTAACTTCGATCTTGAACACTCTGTAGTGCTTAAACTCGAAAGGATTGGCCGTGGCGGCTCTGTTGAGGGCTTCGTTGCTGACGATACCAAAGATTAAACGTTTGGGTAACTGTCCTTGGAACAGATGATCTTCGATCTTGGATCGGAGTCCAGCAGCAATGGTGAAAGTTTTCACTTCCACTCGTCGTATTGGATACTTGGCGATCGTTCAGCTCAAAGTAGGGCTATTGTCGTTTCCCACTTTAGATAACACTTCCACGCGTCGCATGTAGAGTCTGGCTTCTATGATGATGGTTTTGTAGTTTTGCACTCGTTGGCATTGGCCATCAAATGGAAAACGGTACAGCTACGATTCAGTCTCAAGCGGATATCCACTCTGTTCAGCAAATACTTTTCTTGCAAGCACATGTCCAGATGCAAACGATCCATCAGTTCTAAACTACGTCTTTGCAGGATTTTCTTTCGACGGTCGTTAAAGCATACATTGTGAGGATCGTCAGCTACTGTTAGGACTGTATCGTTAAACTTGTCCTCGCCTGCTGTGTCAGGTTCCCAAACCACGCAAGCATCCAGATGTGTGTTCTTGGCATATTTCCCGTACGTCAAGAGATTTTCGAGGTACGCTCGATAATGGTAAGTATCCATACTGCTGCGGACTAGTTTGTTGTTCAAGTACAAATACACTTCGCTGAACACGGAATGCATGAAATTGTTGACGGGAGCTACTCTGGCATCGCTCCAGGAGCGGTGTCGTCCGTTTTGATCACTTTTACTTTCAGGTACAAGTAACTGCTGTTCAGATCGATGTAATCTTCAGGCTGTCCTTTGATTTCGGTGCATCATTTTTTCTCTCTGTTATTTAATAATCAAAAACGTCTAATTCTCGGACGGTTCTTCTTTTCTTGGTCTTTCTAGCTCTGGGTGTGTGAAGGCCTCTGGAGGGGTGTCTTCGTGGTCTCATTTTGCCTTGTCGTCGCTGTGGCGTCAGGGAAACATGAATATCTGACTGGGCAGCGTTTGGGGCATTTATAGGAGTTTCTCGTCGACCCAAAATGTCTTTGTCAGTTTGAAGGAAGACATTTTTACCTGCTGTCAAGAAAGCATCTTTGGGACTTTGTTTGTCGACGATGATATTTTGGAGAAATTCTTTGCCTTGTGTCAAAGCGGCATCTTTCAAGGCGTTAAATCCTCGTGTCACCATCGGTTTCAAAACGGGGGCAACCGAACGAATCGCCGATTTCAGCATATGTCCTAAACCATGTCCTCTCTGTTGAGCGACTCCTCAGTACATAGGATACATGACTTACAAGTCATTAGAGAATCGTTTTCGAAAATGGAGTTTCACGGTAACTTTTCCTTTGGAGAATGGAATATTTTGTCCCAGATCTCCTTGTATAGTAATGTTGACATTGTCGAAATGCGACTTACTGACGGGTAAATATTGAGGATGTACAAATTCGCGGTGAATGTGATAGGTGTTTCCGCCTTCCTTGTCATTGGCCTTAGCAGAATCCGCTTTGAAATGAATGACTCGCAGTAACTGTGCGGATGTGTGTCCCACCACATTGTACTCCTCCTCATCAGAGTACGCAAAGATCAAATTTAATTCTTGGTTTAGTTCTACCGGGTAACGAAAAAACTTCGCAAAATTCATGTTGTTGGTGACGGGCGGTATGAGTGAATCCTTGACCATCTTGAGGTCTCCACCAAAAATGTCAAACATTTCAGGACAAAATGTAATGGACAACGTTTTGGCATCCGAAAATTTCATCAGTAGGCAACGAGCCACTTTATGGTACTCGATGGTGACACTTCGTTTAGTTTTGTTCAAGGCTTTGCCAAACAGCGCATTGAATTTGGAAGCAATCGTGTCCACCAGATGTTGACCACTAAAATAATAGCCTGCAGGAATTTTCAACATGTTGATGTACCGTGGAGTATCGGGCGACACTGATCGTTTCATAGAGTCATCTCCAGTTTCGTTTTCATTTTCAAGTATTGTTGCACTTGGTCGTTCAGAACTTCGACCTCAAAAATGTTTTGATTTTCATTGATGTTTTAGATTTGTGCAGGGTGAATGATTTCGACCAAACTCACTTCCCAATGGGCTTCGTGATCCAGTTGGATAGCCTGAGGTAATTTGGCCGAATTACAGCACAAAGTATTTTTGGGAAACGCATCCATGTAAAGGTCACTGGGTAAAGTTAAGTAAAACTGGTTATTCATAATTCCAGAGTTCTGCTGTCCGAGGGGTCAATAGAGGTTAGAAGAGTGTCTTAAAGAGGATTGTTGTTGTTGTTTTTGTGACTGTTGTGAGTGTGACTGACGTTGGGCGCAAGACTCCCGTTGTTACCGTAAGAGTATTTCAGGGAAGGATTGGGGAGAATGTAACCGATGCAACTGCTCAATAAAATGGTCCACAATTGTTTGTCTCCCTGTTGGAAACTCAGATTGGCAATGGCAGCACAGATGACACAATACACCACAAAGATTTCGCAGAAAAAGACGATTTGCGTTTTAGGCACACATTCTCCACACCACACCCACAAGGGTTGCTTTTGTAGATCTTGCAGAGAAGAACTGAGTGAAGAAATGGTCACTGTGGTGGTTGAGGCTGTGTTGAAGGGCATGATGGTCACTTCTTTTTATAGTCGATGACTCGATCCAAGAGTCAAAACTCGGCGGACATTCTTTCCAATATTCTTTGACTTCTTTGACACGAGTTTTCCCACTTTTCGGGTTCTTCGGTCGAGAATGCTTTCGATATTGTACACTTCGTCTTCTTTTTTGGTCATGCGTTGTAATTCGCGCAAGTAAAAAGTTCCTGTTAACACTTCCCCGTTCATGTCTTCCAATTTATAGATGTTACAGCACTTTCCCTTCTACTCACAGAATAGAAAATACAAGTCCAATAATTGTTATAAGAAATTGGGTTTATTGTGCACGAGGTTGGTAAATGGAGATGAATACATTTCTCCTGTTTTCTTACACCCTGCAAATACAATAAAAATACATTTACTACAACTATAAAAAACAATACCATCATCAGTGCATTATTGTTCTGCATGTATAAATTGACTCTGTTTACAGTACAGTCAATACGAATGACTTACTACCCCATCCATGTAGACAGATAGTAGACCAACTAAACCTAAACAGAAAACAATCAGTGTGTAGAGCAAAAGTATTGAGCAAACAAACAGACAGACAAGCGTATGGACAGAATGATAGGCTCAGAAAAGAATATGCAGGTTGATAACGTATTTATATTTTGTAATAAGTCACCCACTCTTCACGGATGCTACTCTTTTCTTCGTCTGATATTTTCTTGGATTGTAATGCTTTGCGTGTCCGACAAGCAATATGTGTCGAGGAGGATGTCTGAACAGGGGTAATCAGTTCTTGTTTAGCTTCTGTCTTCACCTTCCTTTTCTATTCTGAGGAAGAAGTGGTTGCCAACGTCTTTGTATTCCAACCAATTTTGGATGTTGGTGGTGTTAACTTGCGTACATTTTCTGGTGGAGTTTGAAACTCTTCTTCTCCTTTTCTGTCTTGTTCACTGGGGGTAATGATGATGGTGATGGTGGTGATAGACTTTTCATTAGGGTCTTAAAATTTTTCAGAGTTGGTCGAGTTGTTTTGACTAAAGCTTTCTGGTGAAAGAGTTGAAGTCGTTGCAACACTTGACCGTACAGTTGCGATTTTTCCGTTTCTGACAAATCTCTGCGATCCATCAACGATTGCAATTCGTGTTGTAACTGGGACACCTCGGTCAAATGAGGATTGGGAGGTAAATGCGGGGTCCATTGTTCTTGTCATGCATGGAATTTACTTTGTTGGAAGAAATTTTGGGTGATGTAAATGACACTGGCATTACGATGATGTAAACCACAGTTTAATTTCTTCTTCGTCTTCTCCTGACATGTCGTCGAAGATGACCAGATAGGTTTGACTGGGGTCAGACACAATCCTGTCGTCTTCGCCAGGAATGCCTTCCACAAACGCGATTGAATGGCTTTGACTTTCTAGTATGAGTCTGTACGCCGATTGCCACTCTTTGTAACACCACACGATACGTTGTGGTGGACGATTGATCAAATGATGTTTATGTTCGATCAAACGTTTGACAAATTCGGTTTTGCCTGAACCGCTCGGTCCAGCAAACAACATGTTAAAGGGATAACGAAGATACAAGGCGTCCCTACTAGCACAATCTAAGTTTTCGTCGATGACTTTGAAAATGGTGGAAGAGGGAGCAGAGACAACAGAGGCAGCCATAGTAAAAGGAATCTCACTTTTGAAACGAAGACAGGCAAGAAAAGAGTTTTTATACTTTTTTCAGGACACTTTTATTTCAAAACATTTTTAAAATTGAACATAAAAGACAAAAATGCATAAAAGCCAAATGGTTAAGTACATCAATGAAATACACATCAAAACTATCAAAGTGGAATGTAAACAAGTCAATGTACAACATTTTTGGTGACGAAGGTGTGGTGTCCTAGGGGCAGTTTGTAATGTTCTTAGAGGCTCTACACTTGGCACAGTCACACAAGGGTCCTCCCGAAATGGCCTCTCGGGGATGTCCATGTCAATGATAGTCCTGTTCTGAATAGTGTGTTTTTTCTCGGTGTCGGGTTCTTCTTCTAACTCTGTGGCTAACACAGGTTTAAAAGTTACTTTCTTCACTGAACGTTTGAATTTATGATCACAAATCTTGGGCATAGTTTGCCTCTTCATTTGTCCAACCTTCGAAACCCAAACTTTTCCAGTCACGTACATCTGGCCAATTAGGGTGTAAGTCACAAGCTACACACACATTTTCGTAAACATCTTCACTGAGTAAAAGTTGACGAATCTTTTTTTCCCGTAGAGGTCAAGAAGTACTTAGATGAAAGCGCAAGGCTTTTAACAGAATGAGTCTCTGGTGTACATTTAAAGGTACGACCCTCATGTTTTTTGTGGTACCTCACAGTACAGATCGTAAAGAGCCCACAAGGAATCGGCTGGTAAACGAAATCCCAGAAAGGAAGTCACTAAGACACACACCACACCTCGACCCAAATTCACTGAATACAGTTCTCGTAAAAAGTGTTGGTAATCCGTCACAGTCTGAATACTGTCACTGATTTCCTTCCACGACAATTGTTGTATCACTTGTGATAAACGTCGTGGCATGGTAACAAGTTTTTATACCACTTTTTGTTGGCGGTGATAAGTGCACATTTTGCACAGAACTGATCGTACTCCGTAGACGTATCCAGATAGTTTAGTCATTAGTTCACACACCACACACCGCACAGAATTTTCCTCTCCAGACCAAATTTGATCGCATAAAAGATTTTGGTAATCCTCTAAGGCTTCCTGTGGAATTTGTTGTAGTATGGACACTATGTAAGTAAATGCAGTAGCAACCAAAGTCTTCTGACCCTAGGGTAGTTGATCAATGTCTGCCAATTGGAACGCTTTCAAATGAATCAGTCCTGATCTAGCATTCAGGTACCGTGGCTCCAACAGTGGTGACGTAACGGATGCAATTGTTCTTTGCGTTTGACTTGTAGTTGTCAAACTCTCGGCAAATGCGTTCTCACAGTACACGATCTCCTAACTGGTGTAACGCTTATTACAGTTTTAAGCGAGCATGGGCTGTCACGTAGGCCGCAATGATGACATTTCCAAATTCGTCGGCTTGTACAAAGTCCAGTTCTTCTTCGTAATTGCCTAAGGTCAAGTCCTCACGAACGACGTCCACGTGTTTCATGTATTTGGTTTTGTCGTGAATCATCGGGAAGTAGTGGGAAGGTTCTGTCAAACACTCCGTCTTGGGTAAATACGGTCGTTGTGCCATTTTACCCCACAAGCAATTCAACATCACTTTGGCAAACGATCGCCTTCCTTCGTTTATCTCCATGTGGTCTAAAGTGATGTCTTCCTGCTCCCAGTATTTCTCTTTCAATTTATTTTGGTCTTCGGGAGTGTGGCACCAGGAAGGATAGCCTCTGCCTTCTTGTTTCAGTTTCAAAAAGGCATCCACGTATTCTTCGAAAATGCCTGAGTCTCGTCGCCCTTGTGGTATTTTTCTGTCTTGGGAAAGTGGTAAATTTCGAACACTTCTAACAGTTGGTATCCCAAGTCCAGAGCTTTGAACAATTCCACGCTGACCCATGTTCCCGTCAAGATGCGTTCTTGCTGAGTGTGCTGACAAGGTCGGTCTTGCTTGCACGTTTTGACACAAGTACGACACAAGGGAAACATCTCCTCATCGGCTTGGTACAGCAAACAGGTGGAATTCGTCCGTCCTTCGTACAAGCTGTCCCTCGGGTTCAGTGGGTCCACCAGTTTGTAACATTCCACGATGCGTTTAAACTCGGGATCAGTTTTCAATCGGTTATCGTACTCGTGTTCTCGCATTTCCACCACTTGGTATCCTTTCTGTTCTAACTTCAATTGCCGCTGACAAGTACCCTCGTACAAATCTTCCATGGTCCGTTGTAAAAACTGATTTTTAGTGTCACGTTGAGGGTAACATATGGGACATCCGTGAAATAAGCACCCGTTAAACTCGTACACGATCTTGGTGTTTTCTATGTCCTAACCATCCACCGAATACTTTCCAATGGTCTTTTTACCTCCTCCGTTGCGGGCATGTTGGATCCATTTCTCTTCCTTGAATCATTAAAGTAATGTAACCAGCGTAGGGTTTTGATCGAGTATTGACGTTTGAGAAAGTTTGACGTTTGAGGACTTATGACAGCCAGGGTCTTTTCGGGCATGAATCGTTGGCGGTACACTAAGGAACACGCTTTGGCAATGGTGCAGGCTTCTTTCAAAGGGTCGATCTCTCCGTGTTCCATGAATAATTCTCGAAATATTTCACAGCAACGCCGTAAAATATCCACGTCGGAACGACAATACTTTAACATTTCTTCCTGAAAGTCGAAAGGGTCAGAGGCGTGAGTCTGGTACCAACCGTAGAAAGCTTCTCGTTGTTCGGAACGCATGTTGTCGGGGTCATAGTAGTCGTCGGCATCCTTCCGTCTTCGAAAGACGATGGTGTAGCTTCCGGTTGGGTGTTCTATCTGCACCTTCGCGAGTGGCTAAAGAGTCCGACCCTAGAGTGACAGTCTCTGTTGCACTTGCTGCAGGTGAACGTTGATGCTTGTTGAGGCTGTTGTTGTTTCGCCTTTCTCCTGGTTCTCTTTGTAGCGAGGTTTGTGTTTATCCTTTCCTCGGCTTTCTGAACGCCCTGTCTGACAGCAAGGCGCCAGGCGGAGCGGTCGTCAGCACAGCTCTCCCAGTTGTTGACGTTGATGTTGGCCGTCTTCATGTCCTTCTTGCAGACATCTTTGTAACGCAGACGTGGCCGTCCAGTCAGTCGTGTGCCCTCTGCTAGCTCGCCGTATAGCAGGTCCTTGGGAATGCGGCCTGGATCCATTCTCTTGACGTGGCCAAGCCAGCGAAGGCGCCTCTCGCTGAGGATGGTGAACATGCTGTTCATGCTGGCGCGTTCCAGAACCTCAGTGTTGGGTACTTTGTCCTGCCACTGGATGCGCAGAATGCGCCGCAGGCATCTCAAGTGGAAGCTGTTGAGTTTCCTTTCATGGCTCGTGTAGGTGGTCCATGCCTCGCTGCTGTAGAGGAGTGTGCTGAGCACGCAGGCTTGGTAGACGCGCAGTTTGGTCCTCTCAGTGAGGTTGGGGTTGTTCCAGACCCTCTGGTTCAGTCTGGCCATAACTGCTGCTGCCTTGGCAATCCTGCTATTCACCTCAGCATCAATGGAGAGTGAGCTGGAGATGGTGGACCCAAGGTATGTGTAGTTCTCAACAACTTCAAGGTTGTACCCATCGATGGTGATGGTTGGAGGGGAGTCTGCATCCTGCGCCATGATATTCGTCTTCTTCAAACTGATGGTCAGTCCGAACTCTTTGCAGGCGTGGGAGAGGCGACATACCAGCTACTGAAGTCCATCTTCCGTATGTGATGTCAAGGCTGCATCATCGGCGAAGAGCAATTCACGGATGAGAACCTCTGTGACTTTAGTCTTTGCACGGAGACGAGCGATGTTGAACAGTTTGCCGTTAGCCCTGGTGTGGATGTACACTCCCTCGCTGCAGTCCTTGAAGGCGTACTGGAGGAGCATGGAGAAGAAGATGGCAAAGAGGGTCGGCGCAAGGACACAGCCCTGCTTCACTCCACTGCTGACTGGGAAGGCCTCTGATGTTGCGCCGTTGAAGCACACTGTGCTTTGCATGTTCTGGTGAAACGATGTGATGACAGCGAGCAGTCGTGGGGGGCAGCCGATCTTCTCCAGGAGCCTGAAGAGTCCGCTCCGGCTGACCAGGTCAAACGCCTTTGTCAGGTCTATGAAGGCAATGTAGAGGGGCATCTGCTGCTCATGACACTTCTCCTGCAGCTGGCGTAGTGAGAAGATCATGTCTACAGTTGACCGGCCGGCTCGGAAGCCACACTGGGATTCTGGGTAGATGCGGGAGGCTAGGGTCTGCAAGCGCACCAGTGCGACACGTGCGAAAGCCTTTCCGACGATACTGAGGAGGGAGATGCCCCGGTAGTAGTTGCAGTCGCTGCGGTCTCCTTTGTTCTTGTACAAAGTGAAGATGTTGGCGTCTCTCATGTCCTGGGGGATGTGTCCCTGTTCCCAGCAGAGGCAGAGGAGTTCGTGCAAGGGCTTCAGTAGTGCTGGTTTCCCGTTCTTGAGGACTTCAGGTGGGATGCCGTCGCTCCCAGGGGCTTTCCCACAAGCAAGGCAGTCGACGGCTTTTCTTAGCTCTTCCAGGGAGGGCGGAGTGTCTAGTTCCTCCATGACTGACAGGTCTGGGATGGCGTTCAGGGCAGTGTCGGTGACGACGTTTTGGGTTGCATACAGCTCAAGATAGTGCTCAACCCAGCGCTGCAGCTGTTTCCCCTGGTCTGTGATGACTACGCCCGTCTTGGACTTGAGGGGGGCGGTCTTGAAGGATGGGGGACCTGTCGCCTTCTTGATACACTCGTACATGCCTCTTGCATCCCCAGTGTCGGCAGCTGTTTGTATGCTGGTGCAGAGGTTCAACCAATAGGTGTTGACGCAGTGGCGGGCGGTCTGCCGGGCATTGTTCCTGGCAATCCTGAGGGCTTGCAGTGTACCAGGGCTAGGCGCAGCCTTGTAAGCCAGAAGGGCTTTCCTCTTCGCCTCAGTCACGGGCTCCATCGCCTCCCAGCTGGCCTCATACCAGTCGGTATTTTTGCGCTCCTTCTTCCCATAGGCAGTAATGGCTGCATTGTACACAGCGTCTCGGAGGTGGGACCACTTGGAATCGATGGTGTCATCAGGTGTCTCTTTGGTGAGAGCCTCCTGCAGCTTGCTGATGAACTGCTGAGTCTTCTCTGGTTTGCTTGCACAGCATGTGTTTATGCGTGAGCGACCCTTCTTCTTGGCGTGGTGCTGCTTCCTGGGTATTATTCGCACCTTGCTGGCCACGAGGGAGTGGTCCGTGTCACAGTCGGCGCTGTGGTAGCTGCGGGTGAGGAGGACACTGGCCAGTTCCGCACGCCTTGTGATGACGAGGTCTAGCTGGTGCCAGTGGCGGGAACGTGGGTGCCTCCATGACACCTGGTGGATTTCCTTGCATTTGAAGTAGGTGTTGGTCACGCATAGGCTGTGGGAACAGCACATCTCCAGCAGTCGCTGACCGTTCTCATTGATCTTGCCCCTTCCATGAGAGCCGAGACAGGTGGGCCAGGCCTCGTGGTCAGCTCCCACTCTAGCATTGAAGTCTCCTAGTAGGTAGAGGCCTTCATTGTTGGGGATACTGGATATTGCTTGATCCAGAGCCTCGTAGAACTGTTCTTTCTCCTCTAGGGTGGAGCAGAGGGTTGGAGCGTACACGCTGAAGATGTTGACTGGGCCTGAGGATGTTGACAGCCGGAGGGCAAGGATCCTCTCAGTGCCTGATGATGGAGGCTCAATGAAGGCGACGAGCGTGTTCTTTACAGCGAAGCCGACACCATGCTGCCTAGGTTCATCGGAGAACTTTCCTTGCCAAAAGAAGGTGTAGTTGGTTTCCCTGATGGTGCCGCTGTCAGCCAGTCTGGTCTCCTGAAGGCAGGCAATGTCGACGTTCAGTTGGGAGAGTTCCCTGTCAATTACGGCAGTCTTACGTGCGTCGTCAATCTGCTGCAGGTCATCGGTAAGTCCAGGACACATGGTCCTGACGTTCCAGCTTGCAAAACGGAGAGCTGGAGTCTTCTTTTCTCTTCTTTGAGTCTTGCCTGGTGCGGAGTTTGTAGCCTGCTTGTGGAGATAGTTCCCTAAGCTCCATGCACCCAGTGAAGCAGGCAGGCCATGGCGGGACAGCACCTTACTGTCTGGGGGCTGCCCAGCTTGAGGCGGGCGGTAGCTGTCCAATGAGACATGGCGGTCTCTCCCACCGTCGGAAGCAACCCCTGGCGCCAAGCTCTACGCCAATCGAGCTATTGCTTATAACCGGTAAACTGCTGCTTCCCGTGTTGTGCCGGCGCCTTACGACGACGCTGGAGTGTCCTCTCCAGTGGAGCTACAAAGCCTGGGCAGGGTAGTATGGAGAATCAGCTGTTGCCCATGCAGCAGATCCCCCCTCTCCACGCAGCTGGTGTTCCCAAGGGAACGACAAATGCCGATACAACTTGGCACCAACAGCATCGCAGGAGTTGCCGGAATGACATTGGAGTCAATGTCAGACCGCCTTAGGGACTCCGTCTCCGGATTCTCTGTCGGGGTTTACTCCCTTAGCCTTTCCCGTGAGTGGGTATAGCCGCAAGGCAGCGGAGGTTTGGGATCAGAGTTTTCCTTCTCCTAGATGAGCAACCATCCAAGGTTTACGAGCCCCATCTACCCGAAGCGACTGGTTTTAAGGCGCCAGTGACCGCCTTCACCCCTTCTCCTGCTAGTGGAAACATGGTCCGCCGGACTTAGAAGCTAAGCCACTCGCGAAGGCCAGGAGCTGGATTTTAGTTGACCGAGGCGATCAGAGACGCAAGCCGTATGGGGCATTTCTGTAGGAGTGGGGCGCTTGTCTCCCATTCCCACCCGGGCAATGTCAACCTTGGACCTCGGGGTCATAGTAGTAAGCCTCAGGCAAATGGGGTAGAACCGCGTGTTGATTGGTTTCGGTATTGAAAAAGTGTGGAAAATAGCCTTTGGCCATTTTTGTCATTCCAAACGTTTTAGGCATTCGACTCATCCAATCATTAAACTGCACTTGTCCCACTTGCATGGAAATGAATTTGGCTCCGTTGAAAGTCACTTTAGGACGTTCTGTACTTTGTTCCGTATAGTATCTCAAAAGAAACTGTCCATCGTATCCTGAGAAATTGTGAGCCATCACCGTAGCATAGCGATGACAATCTCCATAACGTTCGATGTCCTCTTGGCTCCACGTCTCGTCGATGGGGTCTAATTTCCATTGGGCGAAATCGGTCAACGTGTTCGGTCCCCGAAAGATTTTTTCACGTCCTCCAGGAATCTTACTGCAGTGAGGGCAATGACTAAAGATAGTCTCTTGGATGCACTTCTCGCACGTTCGGTAAGCCACGCAGAAATTAGGAATGTGAATGCCAGTCTCTTGCATACATTCGAAATAAAAAAAGATGAAATGCCTTTCTTCTGGTTATCTTCTTCCTCTTCATGTTTGGAATGGTATTTTTGAATTTAGCATTCGTGTTCCATGTCCACGATTTGGTGACAAATATGACATCGTTTCTTTCCTGGACATACGTGAGCCTTGGCACTATTGGTACGTATGCCTTGTCCACAAGTAGGGCACAATTTCAGCAGTTGACAAGCACATTTCTGCTGTGAACCTTGCGTCTTTTGATGTTGTTGGCAACAGGTCGGACTGACAAA
Organism: Megalonaias nervosa; assembly: GCA_016617855.1. NCBI lineage: Eukaryota > Metazoa > Mollusca > Bivalvia > Unionida > Unionidae > Megalonaias > Megalonaias nervosa. The sequence continues at coordinate 249,057 of JAECUM010000741.1, forward strand.
AGTGCGCTGACAAGCTGGGCAATGCATTCGTTCTTGTCCTTCGTCCAGACAGGGTTTAGAGGCCACACATCCTGGACATTTCGATCCACAATGCTTGTGTTGCTCTCGATTGTTATAGCCATAGTTACATTTCTCACAGTAATATCTGTATCCCAGGAATCCGGTGGTACTGGTAGTGGCATCGAAATTTTCATCGTGATGATAGACGTGAATGTATTTTCCGTCTTTGAAATTTTTACCTCGAAACTACAGAGGTCCGTGCACTTCTTGATGGTGTACTTTCAACGTGTAGCGTGGACCCAAGACATCTTGCAATTTTTGCATTTCAGGAATGCCACAAGCGGCGTCTTTGGATATCCCCGATTGCTGTAACAGGAATTTTACTTCTCTTCTTTGTTTGGCTCGGTCCGATTGCCGAATAGTTTTCCAGGCTCTTTTCCATTCTGTCGTGTCGTTCTTTTCTTCATACGTTCGTCCCTACACGATGGCTCGGGCTAAGCACATCTTGTCTTGAGGATTGTTAATTTGAACGATGATGCCCTTCATGCTGCGAAGGTCGTCCACCAATAACGCCTTTTTGCGTTGTCCGATCCCTTGGGAAAGAGACACGTGGGTCATGAACAGTGTCGCTTCTCCGTCGGTGATGTGAAACTTGTCGTTGGACTGCTGTACGTGTTGAATCTTGTGGATGACTTTGGAAAGAGTCAATTCTGCCTGGCTCCTAAACTCGATTCAAACGGGGGATTTCAAACTGCCGTGATGAATGGAAAGTCTCAAGCGATCGTCTTCTTTGGCTTCACATTGCTGTTTCAGTGTGATTAACAAAGAATCTCACACATCGGTGATGAACCCCTCTGCTTTCTCCAACGGTACGTTGGACCTGAAATCTTTAAACATCACCGTGTACGTGTTGGCCGTGGTTCTAAATTTTCTGGAGGATCGTTTGTCCGTTTCTCGAATGTGTAGTACTTTTCAGGGTTTAGTGGTGATGATGGACTTTGACTTGGTGTAGACTCTCTGGGTATGGATTCTGGTTCACTCATGTGATCTTCAAAATCACTGGCATGAATTTGAGCTAAGACTTCAGCTACTGTGCGAGGCGATAAGTCACGTTTCTGCTTCTTATTTTCTTCTCCTTTCTTCACGAGATGATGCGATCGTTTCATCCACGTCAGACCAGTGTATATATAAAGGGCTAGTGCCTTCCCTCCCAGTATTCATTTCACTCTCAAACCGACCAGCACAATGGAAGAACCCACACAGATCGAACTTCCGATCAGAACTTTGCGAGGTGTCATACGAAAGTTTTCTTCAGACAAGCAGACGGCCTACTCCCCCTCCTTTCGAGATAAAAGTCAAGATACTTGCTATATCTGTCAGAAGAAAGGGCATTGGGCGACAGAATGTCCAGACCGTTAAAAAAGCAAGACCAGTGTCAAAAGAAACAAAAGTCAAGATACCTCTTATCATTGTCAAGAGAAAGGACATTGGGGTTCAAACTGCCCTAAGAAACAACAGGACCAAGAGGAGAAAGAAGATGTGCCCTCGGCAAAGGAAGAACTCCGACACGCTCAGAAAGAGAAGAAAAGAAGGCGAGAAAAAAGTGAGGAAGAAGAGGAAGAAAAACATGTGAAAGTGAAAAAATTAAGAAAACAGAGAGAGTGAAAGAAAAAAAAGACACAGAAGAAATCTATGAACTTTTTTAAAGTGTTGTGTTGTGTTGTGAATTGGATCTAAAAATTTGTACCAGATTAGACCAGAGAGAAAAACGTAAGTATCTCATGGTTTTGATTTTTTAGAATAAGGGCCTACACTCACTCACTCACATACGTACATCATAGGGTTAAAAAAGGGATTTTGAGTTTTAATTGACTGAAGCAAAATGAATACTATCTCTTTTCGAAAGAAATGTGTGGCCCTGAAAAGGACCGTTGGGTGTTTGTTTTTTAGAAAAGCAAACTCAGGAACGAGAAGCAATCAGCTTTAACTGCCTTAAGCCTTTGCCACGGCCACGGCCAACTTCTGGACCTGCTCCTGTCGATGATTAAGTAGAAATCACTAGGGCAGGTATCTCAGGCGTACTAACAGGGTTGGACTGTTTGGCTCGGGAAGGTCTTTTTCTCTTGGGTCGTAATAAAGAAGTCTGATACATTTGTTTCAGACTCCTTAACTCTGCCAAAATGTCCAACAGTACCGTTACCGTTTGACTTTCACTATTCTCCTTCTCTCCTAGACCTTGTTTCTTCTCTGCTTCTTCTTCTTCCTGTTGTTTCCTTCTTGCCTTTTCTTCTTCTTGCTGTTGCTGTTCAAGGAGAAAAGCTTGTTCTGCTTCTTTCTGCTGTTGTAAAAATCTCTCCAATTTTTCTTTCTGTCTCTGTTTAAAATCCTCGACGTGTGGTAAAGAAGGAGAAGGTGGCGATGGTACTGGTACCGGAACAAATTCTTGCGAAAGAAGAGAGAAAATCCACTAAATCCCAATTGTGATCAACCTCTTCTGGGAGTAAACCTGTGCTGACTTTGGTAGCCGCTGCTATGTCATCGCTTCTCGTCTCCACGGCCGGTACACCCCAATTCATCGTCTTCTTAATTTCCGTCATGTTTCAAAAAACAATGTCGCATCGATTCACTGCGCACAGACGCTAGCGCACCTACATAGGGAATGTGACGTCACAGGTAGCTCTCTTCGGATTGGGAGACAGTCTCCGCGAAGTGACTGAATTTTGTAACGCATATTGGGATTGGTGAACAATCTCAATCCGTTCGATCAGGTCTTCCACTATAAATAAACGCGGATCACTTCATTCCTTTCACCTGTTCTCGTCACAAGATGTGGACAAACGTTGAATCCTCTACTCTCGTATCGTCGATGATGTTCCGTACGGACTTACCCATGTATGTTAAATCAACATGGACCATCACCCGGATCACCGATAAGACTGTCTGGGAAAGAAGATGCTATGAGGCGAGACAAGGCTGTCTGAAGCGAGTCCTCATCTACGGTCCAGAGGTTAGACAAGGTTTGAGAAAGAGAAGAAGATCAGTGAGATGTCCTCTATGTTAACCAACTAGTGTTAACATAAAAACCAACGGCCTTTTTCACGGCCACTTCATATGCCTCGAAAAGATTTATTCTTTCTTGCCTAAAAATGTTTTAATCGATTGTATAATTTATGTATAATGGGTCACTCCTTTGCCTCGAAAAGATTTATTCTTTCTTGCCTAAATTTTTTTTAGTCGATTTTATATTTTAGGTATGATAGATTGATATTCATCAATTTATGGTTGTGTTGTATATGTCTCTCTCTCTAACCATGTTTCTATGTCTTTGTCTCTATATTGTATTTGTCTCTACCTACGGTACCGTAACGTCATCCCACCTGTTCCGTTCCTATTGTCTCTACACTAAATCTTGAGGCTATAGTTCCGGGACCTGTTTTTAACATTACGGTCTACGTGAGGCTATGTCGCCTCCATATACTGCTGTCCATACTTGGGCAAAACGACCATACATTTAACAGCTGGCCATTTATGATTACACAACAAATACAGCATATATCTATTTGGTTTTAACGCAAAGGCGTTTGTGGGTTTTAAACATAGAATAAATAATTACATGTTCAGGTTTCTGGGAGTGAACTTGTACCACACTTGCAATCCTCTCGGGTCTTTCAAAATCCATCCAGAATAATAAGCCCAAGTGTTGCTTTACAAGTTCAATACCATATTTACATCGATGCGAATTGCATTATGATGCTATTGTGAGAAGAATCCCTGCTTATTCTGCAGAATGCCAAAAGTAATGGCTTGCACATGTAGTCATAGGCGCCGTCTACGTCGTGCCCCCCTCTGTTGATGAAACTTACGATGAATGCAGTTATTTCCTTGGAACTGGTGTGGTGCTTATAATGGTAAACCTTTTTATTCCTGAACTGCTATGAATGTCACTGTGATGTCTGCATTGCTGTCGCAGTCACTGCAAGTATTATTTGACAGTTTTGTATACTGGGCTTTAAATTAGAAAGCCTCTTGAAAGCAGGTCTAAATTCCCCCTCGCATTTCAAAATCTATTTGGCCTCATCACTTACAAAATAAGTGGTGTCATACTGTTGTGATGTTGTCTACATCATTTTAGCATGATATAAAATGTCTTCAGGATTACCATAAAAGTAATAGATAGGCAATGTCCGCCTTTTTGAGATGCGAAGATTGGGTCTTCATCTTTTAGATATGTTGTACAGAGATTAATGGCACAACTATAACGATAATGCAGATAGTGACGAGTACATATTCTGAATAATATGGCTGTATTTCAAGTACGAGTGACTTACCATATTATGCTGGAAATATTCCGACTATGATGTTATTCTTATGATCTGAGAAAATTCATCTGCTCAGGCTTTAGAAACTTAATTTCTGTGCAGCCTACTCTGTTCAGCATGGCTAGAGCCATTTGATGCTCTGTGCAATTTTGTAACATTTTTCTGACTATCTGAAATAACAAAATATTAAACACCTTTTTTTTTTTAACCGTATGCTGCTGATAAATATTCCACACTAATTATTATATACGAAAAAATAAGGGCTAACAATTTCAGACTTAATTGATAACTATCATCTAGCTGATTTTCCAGTATCCCAGCTAACAATTCAACGTTGCAATAAGGTATAATGTTGCCACAACGTGATTTGGTCAACTTGCTGCAATGTTGTTACAACGTTGTTGTTTAGCGTCGTAAAGAAACATTCACACAACATTATGGCAACATTTAAAACCTATTAAGCAGTGAAGAATGAAACCTGGCTGTATTTTGAAACCCTTATGCCCCATTGCTGGCAAGAAAGTCCAAAACTTCATTTAAACATTGCAAAAATCTCAACATTACCATAAATCTAGAAGGAGTAGGAGATTGCAGTATTTTGAAGAAGACTGCCATTGTCACCATATTGGACGTCAGATCTGCACCATTTTCATTTGGGACAAACCAGGCATCATCAGTCATTTGACCATAATAAATGGAGTAGCGATAAGATGCGAGGGCGCATGAGTGCATAAATCAAGCAACATTATACAAAATTTGCGTACTTGGAAGGCAGCGATGCATGATAGCTCATGTGAATTAATTCAAAGTTGCGCATATAAAATTGCACTGCACTGTTTAGAAGTTTTATTTAACTGTTAAGCCAAACTGAATAAGAATCTAAAATGATTAAATAGTAAATATACTTAATTTGGAAGAGACAAATGGTTATGATAAACGAAAACAATTCAATATTTATTTTACATTCACTTTACTTTTTTTCTTTTTTAGTATTTTTTTTTTTGTTGTTGTTGTTTTGTTTTGCTGCTTTTTTGGATTTGATCCAGATTAAAAATCAGAATCGGCAAAGTCAGTGTGTGTCTTCTTCTGCTCACGTTCCTGCAAACCGAAAAATAGTTTTAATGCTGAACAAAGTCACATATCATCTCAACACTGCTTACATAATGAAAGCCAAGTCAGCTAGTGCAATGAAACTTTCTTCACTGTACTTGTGTCTCCCTTGATATCGTCAAGCAGGCATACACTTTGCACACACTTGCCAATTCAAACAAGACGATGATGAAATCGATTTGCGTAACAGTAGCTTATGCATGTTATCACTTAGCACGTACACTGTATAGTTGATTACGGGTGTTATTCATATGTGTTGTGGTTATTACTTACAAACCTCGTGTATATAATTATCACTGACAAAATGTAGTATTGAATTGTTTACCACCAATATCATGATAATATTAAAATAATAATATCAAAATTATATGGCTCATCCATGGTTGTAATTATCAAAATTTAATGACCTTTCATTGTGCATTTCCTATTTTATAGCATTGCATGTCAGCATGTTTATATCTGTCTAAACAAAAGTTTCTCTAAATCTGGATTTTAATTTATTTCAATTTATTAAACTTGAGTTTTAAAAATATGATTTTGGTTAAGAATAAAAAATCTTACGTTCCAGAGCTAAGCGCATGCAACATTACAAATATCGTTATCTCGACGCATTTTATTACGTAAATACATCAAAGATACCTCCCGTGGTCTAAGTGGTTAGATCATCCGCCTCTAATGCGGGACGTCACGGGTTCGAACCCCGGCCGAGTCATACCAAAGACTTATTTTAAAAAAATGGTATTTTCAGCTGTCTCGCTTGGTGCTCAGCATTAATACGTTAGTGTTAGGACTGGTCGGCCTGATGTCACGATAATGTGACTGGGTGGAACATTACATGTCTGCGGCATGATGCCCCAGTGCTATACATCGCTGTAAACTGCCACAATGCAGATGTTGTAGCGATGTGACTGAAAAATTGTTAAAGCAACGTAAAAATCCAAATCACACACACACATGCACACGTACATACATCTTCAATAGTTTTCTTTACACTGCTGCCCGCCCCCCCCCCCCAGTGTATCAATATAATTTATTTAATACCAGTCAGATTGAGGTCACAGAAATAGTTAAATTTTTATGTCATTTTACGCTTAGATTGAATGTGTCAGGCGAGAGTCCACACTGATTTTATTTGGAAATGGCACCTGATCGTGTCATGGTGTTTACATGTGCGTGAATGCGTCCACAGACATGATACAACAAGCAGTTAAAGAGAATCTCTTTTATCACAATAGAAACGTTACTTTCAGTAACTAAAAATGCGAATTATAGATTAATTAATTAATGGTCTTATCTTGACGGTTGAAAACAGCAAATAATTAATCGTCTCAGCCACAAATGTTATTCTGCCGGTACAGGAAGACGTACAAAACTTCGTAAAAAGTTGAGTAGGCAGTGATTGTGCTTCTTGTCAGTAATCATGAAATGCTGATGAATTAAATATTTTCCAACAAAAAGTGCAACCTTAATTCAGTTACTTCTTTTGAAAATAAAAATAAAATAAAACTACGAAAAAGTGATTGTTCACCCTGGCAGTGTAAAGTTAAACACAACATTAGTACAACGTTGTAAAACGTTATACATTATCTTTGTCAAAAATGAAGCTGTTTGTTGTACATGCTGTTATGATCAATGCAAAAACGTGCCATTTGTGGATTGTTTTATATTTTTTATCAGAGGACTATAAAAATTATGTTAATATGCAAAGTTTTAGCAACGTTGACAGAACGTTATTTCCCCACGTAAACAATCACAACCTTATAGCGACCTTCTGACAATGTTATTTGTTAGCTCGGATATTAGTCAAAACTCTCTCATCTGAAAGCTTAGTAATTCCATTAAAAAAATTTCTCCAAAGCTAAGATTCAGCATTTCGTTTTCTTCAGATAAGTATTACAAGCTCAAATGTTGCCAATTAGGTTTGAATGTTTTCATAAGATCTAAAATTATCACACATGATACTTTTTTAAAATATATATTACACTCATTCATTAAACAAAGAAATTATTGATACAAACAAGCAGCTGCATTTACACTAGTATATTCCGAAAGGCTCTTTTAAAAACAGAAACTTTATATTTGGATGAACATTTTTGTTTTACACTGAATTGGTAAAATCATTCTTTATTTTAAACCGTGTAAGTCCTAGTTATGACAGCTTTCACACTCCCACAAGGTGAAGAGATTGTGTAATCATGCAGGATGTCAAATCTCCCACTGAAGAGATTGTGTAATCATGCAGGATGTCAAATCTCCCACTCCCACAAGGTGAAGAGATTGTGTAATCATGCAGGATGTCAAATCTCACACTCCCACAAGGTGAAGAGATTGTATAATCAAGCAGGATGTCAAATCTCACACTCCCGCAAGGTGAAGAGATTGTGTAATCATGCAGGATGTCAAATCTCACACTCCCGCTTTAACCAAAAAGATCTTCAATGAATTTAATATTTTTAAAAAATTATTATCCATTAAAGAATATGATGTTAGTATTAGTTTTACAAGTTTCAGGATAGTGTTGTAAACGGTACACACAAATGGCTTACATCGTTGACACCCATTCGTTCTTCAGAAATGATCACAAATTTCTACAGATGAATGTGTAAAGTCACGAATATGTAGGTTGTTGATGTTGATATAGAGAATAAAATACAATAGACATAGATAACGCAACCTATTAAACAAAATAACTGGCCTAACGATTAGGTGCTCAAACAAATAGGATGACCTTAAACTTGAAAGTACTATTATTAATAAAATGCTTTATATCTCTGCACACAGACTTGACTATTAGCGTTTTTTTAAAATGCCAGAGACCACTTGCATACAATTTCTCAACCTGAGTTCTGAACTTCTAATATTCTATGCAAAATTTTAATATGTATAAGGTTGATTTTTTTTAAAGTGATCATCTTAATAATCAGATCATTAAAATCGACACATTTTCAGCAATAAATTTCACATTCCATAAAAATAGCAAGAAAAATCTGAGCTGATTGTTTACTCAGGCTTGAATAGCTTATTGCAAATGGAGCCATTATAAAATAGAAGTGATCCCTTTATAAAACTGTGATTGGTATCCAGTGTATGACAATTATAAAGTTAAATCGTGTTATATCCGTACATATATCTAATAATGGACTCCTGTCACAATACGCCTTTCAGACGAATTGCTGTTCCTGATATTGAGCGTTAAAAATCAAAACGAGGCTATCACTACTGGGTGTTTTTTATATTGACTTAGAAGCAGAGATCGGCCTTAGAAAGTTAATAATATCATCACATCATGTACATGTACTTATAGTGTTGATAAACAAATATGAGCGTTAGTAATAATAATGATAATAATAATCCTCTACATGTTATAAATAAATAAACACAGTCAAGCAAATGAAAAATTTCTCTTCTAAATTGGTTTTATACTAAAAACTTGCTTTAGAATGCATTTTATCTTATTTGCATGAAGCCAGTTTAAGCAGTTCTTTTTAAGTCTTAATCCTATATGTATAACCATGTTGAAAGGTATATACAGTTTAGCAAACAAAGCATGTTTAGAAGTAAGCAATTTCAATAACCGATAACTATAATCAGTGGAAACACAGTTACTATCCTTGCAGATTCAGAAGGCAACAGTTGTCCCACCCTTTCTGTCGAATTTAAATTTAAAATAACATTTTCCTTATTTTCATTTGACTAATAAAAATGTACAGATTTTAGTATGTAGGGAAATCTACTAGTCGCTGACTAACGGGCTGTTGTAATTTCAAACCCTGAAAATGTCGACATAAATTCATTTTCAGGCCCATCTTGGATCTACGTATTACAATTATCTAAACACTTTCAATTAAAATAACATTATTCTATAATATTTGACATTTTATTTTAAACTACATTATTTATAGCCTATGTATTTTATTTTTAATAATATTATTATATAGTTTAGGTATTTTAATTTAAAATAGCATTATTTTATAGTTTGGTATTTCAGTTAAAATAACATTATTCTATAGTTTGGTATTTCAGTTAAAAAAACATTATTCTAAAGTTTGGTATTTCAATTAAAATAACATTATTCTAAAGTTTGGTATTTCAATTAAAATAACATTATTCTATAGTTTGTTATTTTAGTTAAAATTATTTTCTTTTGCTGTTTGGTAGTTTAGTTAAAGTAATATTATTATATAATTTTGCTATTTTGACTTTTAAAAAAAAAAACAACATTTATATATTGTTAGGGTATTTTAATTTCAAATAGCATTATTCTATAGCTTTTGGTATTTTATTTTAAATTATATTATTTTATAGCCTAGGTATTCTATTTTCAATAATATTATTCTATAGTTTAGGTATTTTAATTTAAAATAGCAATATTCTATAGTTTTTGGTATCTTATTTTTTTCAGGATGCAATCACTGTTCATGTACTCAAATAAGGTCTACTCCTTGAAACTTTAATCTTAATGACATGCCTTTCAGTGAAAAATGCAAATGAAATTTCCTTTTTCTCAAAACTTATTCCTTTCATCACTGTTTTCGTTTTCTCTACTAAATAAGCATAAGTAGTCATAAATCGGATGGAAATTCATTGCTGATATTATTATGTATATTTAATTTAATTATTTGTTTGTTAGTTTTAATATTTTTAATTCCATTACATACATGCTATTGTAATGTAAAATTGAGTTCAGTTCTGTTTGACCTGACTTAGTTTTTATTTCATTGATAAACAACTAATAATAGAAACACTGTATCTAGTTGCTGACCTCGTTTCAGAATCAATAACTGTTTTGGTAAACAACTTCTTTTAACATTTTTTCTTTATCGTTCTCATAGTAAGAATTGTTAAATTGAATCAAGGTCATACGTGGATTACGTAACGAGTGGCATGTATCAATTGTTACAAACTTCTATTTTTCCAGAACAATGAACTTTTGACCCTCATTCGGGAATCTGTTTTGAGTCTTAGTTAGCGTATAACTGTTGTTTTTGATAGAGGTTTCTCAGTCGGGCTCAAAAACAATTGACACGTTGTTATTATGGTGTGACCAGTTTGAGCTGAATTTTTATTTTATTGAATTCAAGTGATTCTTTTCCCTAGAGATACGTAAGTGATCCTACAAATTCTAGGACAAAGACATTCACTGGAATTTATACGGAATTCAAAACTGGAATAATATTTTCTGTGATTCAACAAGAAATTGTTGACACATCTACACTTTGAAGGTTACAACAGACGTCATCGTCTTCCATTTTGGATTTCATCGGATTCGAACTCAGTTTCATTCATTACTTTTTAATACCAGGACTTCTATTTTTTTAATTCTTGGATTATTTTTGGATTTGATTCGTAAAACCGTAAGTTCTGTTTTCTTAATTTTCCACTTTGTATTCTAGGGAAATAAATTATTTGTTATATTTTGCAAAGCTTGTTGTCTTCACTCTTTTCTGTTACTTATTTCAAGAGCATAGACTCGTTACAATATTTTTTATAAAAAAAAATATCTTCAGTCCATTGAACGTTTTCGGAGAGTCGTAACAGATTGTGAAATGTTGGATGTAGCAGCACACTTTACACCTGTTAGTTTCACTGCGAGGCTTCCTTTCTTCTGTAAAGTAGGCTGTTGGTGCGCCATACAAGCAAGGCCGTATTTCAGCTTACACTATTCGTTGTTCAGATTTAAGATATATTTTAATTGTTTGACGGTTACACACTGTAAATCCTCTAGGTTAATATTTTATATATATATATATATATATATATATATATATATATATATATATATATACATATATATATATATATATATATATATATATATATATACTTCTCACGTTCTGACATTCTGATTGCAAATCCCATAGCAGCGATGGCCTTGTTTTGGAATTGCGAGACTTCGCGTGATAACCCAAGAGCGTTATTTTCAGGTATTGTGAAACACATCTATTGGTGCGTTTAAAAGACATGACCCTAGCATGCTATTTACAAAGATGTGTTATAAGAAGCATTATTATAAAGAGTTCCATCGTTCGGTCCTTCTAACTTTCATACTTTTCTTTCTCAAATATGTCTTAATTATTTTAAACTTTACTAGATTGCTTTAATTTTCAAATACGATTAATAGAAGATACAAGCTGTGTTCTTACAGTTCTTCAGGCATTGGATCAAATTGATAATTAAGGCAATAATAGATAGAAAATGTTTACATGATTTATTCATCTTTATGGAAACTGTCGCAACTTGGTAATCTGTTTCCACACAATATATTTTTACAATGTATATCTTCCTCTTTGATTTTCAACGATTACAAATGTCACTACAAGCATCCCTTAAGTAATGAAACAAAATGCAATAAACTGTGTAAAAATGACGAAAATAGTACAATGCCCTATATAGCCCTTACTAGATAAGTTACTGTGGATACCCATAAATTGTTCATAGATGTTTATATCAAGCCATTCACATTTTAGGTTGTTAATGTTGATCTACATAATTTTACAGATCTGACATTTAAAAAAAACTTGAAGAACATTGTTCGTTACACATAGTGGGAATATAAACAAAATGGCTGACATGTCACAATTCAATCCAGTATTGGCAGCTTCGCGTTGGGGTCAGGTAGTGATCCAGTATGCAATATGCAAGAAATATCCTCTAAATATTAATAAATAGCTACAATAATTGCTTTGACGTGTATTGTACTTGCAGAACCTAAATTTTGAACCTCATTATCCGTGAGATCACTTGATATTAATCGTAGTAGTTGTCAAATTTTGTACTTGATTTGTTAATGTTTACCAAAAACTGTGTGAAATTCAATAATCACGGATTTCTTAAGGCCTGGACCAATTTCAAATCATCGAATTTTAGTGTTGTAAATAAAGCATAAGTACACAAAGACTGAACCACCCAAAGTTAATTACAGGTTCGAATAAAATCGTATTCTTGTTGTAAATCACAATCCCACCACACATACACAGGGACAGCACAAAATTCTACGAGGGCATAGAGCTGGATTTAAAGAATGCTAGCATATAGGACTCAACGTAGTTTATCAATTCCCGTACAGAACACACATTTAATACTCGTATACCCGAACACTTCACCTTGTAAGCCAAGCAGATCAAAATGCGCGTTTTCTTTCCATATATACATTTCTCATCTACAAAATGGCTGACCATAATAACGAAAAGTAACGGAGTGGAGAGTGGTCATTAACATCATGGTAGTACAAGTTATCTGAATTCCTGTATGACATATCTAACTACAAGTATGAAAAGAAAATAATTTTATGAAGGAATATTGCTTCTACGGGAGCATATTACCTAGATTGATGTTGCATAATGGCCCATTTTACTCTTAGATTGATGTTATACAGGGTACAATCTTGTAATTTCCCACTCATACGATGGACCGACGCTTTCAGTGCTGGAGAGAAAAAGAAAACCCGTCAAACTGTCAGATTGCAATGTGCGCAGATAAGGGTGAAACTAAAGACTGGAAAAAATGACATCGGATGTTTTTACGTAAAGAAACACCTTTGAAATTTAGTGTGCTTTGTTTAACATATAAACTAACATTTAACTAAAGTATGCATAACACATGAACAGTCATAATTTTGATGCAGATCAAGGTTGGCTGAGTGGTTTAATGGGCTCACATTTTTTTTATCGATCACTGCAATCACCGCTGTACCCCTGGTTACCAATCTCGGGCTCGGCCAGTATGGGTATGTCAAAATGTCTGGCATTAGCTTCCCGTGGGCCAGTGGTTCTTACCGTTTTTTTTCGGGTTCTTCCTCACCAGTTATACTGGAGTGCTGAAAAATGGCGTTAAACCCACAACAAGAATATAATTTTGATGTGTTCACAACTGACTTTAATACCTATCTCATAGAAAAACGTTCATTCACCTATCGGTGAAATGGTAAGCACGTTCAAAGACTGTAATACATACTCAGATCATGTAACCAATATTATATTTCGTGAACAATAAACAGGCAATTCATAGTCTTAATATAAACTTTTGAGAGCACTGTTACTGATCAGGGTTTACCCCTCTATCTCTCATGACTTTACAACATCACTACACACCCATGCATCCACCGCAAAAAGGAGATTGCCCTCAGGTACATAATCGTGTTGATCAGTAACCCTTGAGAGATGCTAGAGCCTTACTGCAAATTTGATTATCTGAGTGTAAATTTTGCCTCGTTTTTCTGTAGCGCCAGTGCGAGAACCGAAGGTTTCAACCTTTAACTTGAGTGTTACTGAATGCAAATCATATCTCTGTTTCCATTCTGTCTCAAGGTCGCTAGCAACCCTGTTCCGTATCAGTGCACAGAGTCGTCCGATCTTGCCCATTTTGGTCAGCACCATCTTGAAATCCATTCTGATAATAGTTTTATTTTCCACAGCTACCAAGGCTACTTTGCGCTGCCTCGAGAATTTCCGAAAACAACAGGTATTGTTAGTACAACCACAATGAAATGATTTTGCCATCGCTGCCAGTCTCACCGGTTGCTATTGATATAGCTATGACAGAAAATCAGAAATATGTGCTTATGATCGCTGCCGTTCTGACAATTCCACCCCAACGCCAAGCTCAACAGTTGATGCGGCGGCGATTCCACAAATAAGCATCCGCGACCAATAGACACACGTTTGTATTTCAAGAGTATAACAGTTTTCTTTGAGATTTCATCTCGCAGCTGTTGGCTCGCTTCGATTACATTTTCGCGTCGGTATAATTTTTCGCCTTTGTCGGGTACACGCACTTCCAACAAAGTATTTTGCTTCACTGTTACAACTGCCATACAATCACAGTAATTATATACTAAGGAAATAGCTATGTCTCGGACGATTATATGTTCAGGTGGCTGGGGGGTGGGGTGGAAGGCGTGCTATCACTTTTACCTATAACATTGATTACGCCTTTACTTTGTGTCCCTAATGTTTTTATCGTTTTCGTCCAAGAACTGTTAGCAATGCAAGGGCGTCGTTTGTGAACATCAGTCAAGGTCTTTCATTTCCTGGCCGAGTCAGTGTTGGCTCGATAGCTTTTGAAAATATATCCGGCGGAGATTTGTCATGAGATGCCACTTCATCGTTGCATAAACAATCCATGGATGTTTTCATGCACAACGGTGACGCCCTCTATGCTGATCCATCACCTTCTCACCGTTAAATGTTTCAAGATCCTTATCGCGTGGCTATTTAGAATCCATCATTTATTTACAAGGGCAAATCTTAAACACAGACGCCAAAGACAGTTAAGTACAATTCCGGATAGACGTTGATTCCTTCAAACTAAATTTCATCTCGTGCGACTGAAGATATCGGTAAGTGAAATATTAAACATAATCGTCTTTGATGGGACGAATCACTGATCCAGACTCGGGTAACTTTAAGATGTGAAGTTTAGGTGTACCAATACTATTTCCGACACTAATGAAAAGTTGACCACTTGTTCTAAAGTCATTTTCCCTCTCCAACGTTGGTAAATATTTGCTGAAACACCACCATGAATTTGATGAGATGTTGGCCGATAGCACCTGGGCAGCCTTTATAGCCGCGTATTTTTCATCTCAATATTGTTGACAACGACTTAAGCTTTAATAAAGGCAGAGGACGGACCAGATTCTGTGTTTCTCACTTTCTTGATTTCAGCAAGGTTTGTCACTATGGCCTCTCGAGTCTGAAAACGTCCTTGATTTCTACTTTTGACGTTTGAATTTTCAAGTTCGAGCTTAAAATAATCATAAGCTTGTTTGGGTCAACGCCGACAAGAAGCCAGTTACTAAACTTGACCAAATCGGCTATGGTGGCAATTCTGTTTAAATCCACATTTGCACCTTCCCGTCGGGTCACTAAGCAAGCGCGTCCACAAATGCCAACTGTCATTATGTACTTTCAAGAGCTTAGTCTGGCTTCTCGCGAGTGCACCCAGTGTTCCAACGACGTGATATCCACATACTGGTCTGAATAAAACAGCACTTACGAAGTTCCGTTTCCAGCGCTGGCACTTCGGGAACAATGATGTACACTGCCATGCAGGTACTCATCGCCTTCACGCAGCCGCGCAAGCCCGTACGAGACAAAACACAAGAGGTGTTGAGGTGTTATCATGTATACGACCCATTGAGATACATGTCCCGTGAGGAATCCAAGTTGAAGAATTTGTTATCTCAAGCGCGAGTAAACACTTACGCAAGTCCAGCCCGCATGAAGACACCTCGAAAATAATTGTGTCATTACGAGTGAATCATTGCGAGTTAATCATACTTGGTATACGATGAGACTCCAGTCAGATCCTTCTTTTAGTTGAGAGCCTACATACGCTCTGGGTCCGTCCGGGTATTTGAAGACCTTTTCCTTTTTTGTAGACTTTATACTTCCAAAAACCTTCCAAAAACTCCTATCTCAGCAGCTTTTAGAACGGCGGGAGCTGCGGTTGACAGCAGCGCTGAAATCGCAGCGAAAAAAGCAAATATTCTGCGGTCGTATTTCATCACGATGACCCAGGCGGCTGACGATTCGAGAGTTATGTTACGGTGTGGACGTTTGCTGCTTTGAACCTTGGACCTGCATCGGTGTCATAATCTGCAGGGTGGTTCTAGATTACCTTCTTGGGGAAAAATTCAAATTAAGTCTGGTTTGTTTTCTCGTCGCAGCTCCGATCATTTTGAGCTGGCCTTGGTTGAACGTGACAAATTTACTCTGGTGAGACATTTGAATTGAACATGCAATACCTTCAATTACGAGTTCTTGGCAAAAAATATGAGTTTTTGAGAAACACTACGAGTTTTCCAATAAACTTCTTTCGGCCACCCGAGTCTTGGAATAACATAGTCTTGTCGGATGGTATCATAACAATAAATATTTAACTGGGAACTGAGTTATACGTGCATTAAAGCGCATGTTGACCTGAATGCCTGAACAGATCCGGTACTCCAAGATTAGTTCATAAATCGGTACAACGTAGTGAAGTCTTTTTGTAAAATATGTAGATATTTGTCACTGTTTTTATCCCGGGCAATGTACAACCACAGCTGTGATATTCATGTGCAACTTGATTGATTTCCCAATCTAGCAAAATTTCTTCAGACGGTTCCTGATGACCACTTCACCAAAGAGAAACTTCAGACAACTTCAACATTGTCAAGTATTACCACACTACTGACCTGTTCGCCACCCAGCCGATCTATAGTTTGAAACGCTATGAACACGTGTCTTGGTGCGCTGTTTTCTTGTTGGGCACTTAAGTGCCATGAAAACGGCTGAAAGTTGCGCTCAGACTGAGTTTGTGGAGAGCGCGAGAGAGGATAAAATTGACGTTCCTCCGGATTCCAAAAGCGACAACAAACACTTTTCTGCAGCCAATTGGAGGGTTATCAGAAGCATCGACAATATCAATTTCTACAATACAACGTGACCACCAGCAACCCCAGAATCACACCAAATTGCTACATTGTCGCTTCTCATTCGAGTCAACACGACATGGCGCTAAAGAATGACCATGCAGATATCACTGCAAAACCCGAATATATGACTTCGAGCAATCGCACGTGCAAATATAATAGGGATCCATGAACTTGTTCTCGAAGCGTCAAGAATCAAAAGTTGGAATATAGAATGATGCTACATACACCAGGGGTGGCCCATCTTCTGTAGCGCTTCTACCGTTTGAAATAGCATAATGGATATGATCTGCATTGTCAGTTGTGTCCTTCTTAAACATCATAGTTGGGCTAGTTTTATTTGGCGAGTCCTAATATCGTCTTGGCAAGGTCGACATTGTCCAAACATGCTTCTATTTTCTTTGCATCGATGAGGTACTATGCGTTATTCAGCAACATCATGATGCCATCGTTGATGAATTTAACCCGAGTATTGGCGTATTAGTTTTCCTTCATTTTTAAAGAAGGCATCAAATGGGAGAAAATGTATAAATGTTTTATGCACATATAATTCTATCAGTCGACATTCACTGAGGATCCTAGTCGGCATGAATAATATTGATAATCTCGAACTCAACGATCTCGCAAGACAGGACCGTCCATGCGTCGGCGAACACCGGGCAGGATACGACCCTGCTCTTCCAGACAATTGCGTTATGTATCTGGACACGAACAACATGTACGAATGACTTTTATCAGTCCTTGTTATATTCTTCGCCAAGTTTTCGCCGTGCTCGTTCTAACGCGATTCCTATGTACATTTTCTCCCATTTGATGCCTTCTTTAAAAATGTGTCCGGATACATATTTCAACAATTATACGGGATCTTTAGGGCCTCTTTGACAATCCGGTACAATGCATGCAGGCTATACGGCGATTTGTTATTTTCCGTGAAGCTACAAAGGTACCATTGCTTGTGCAATTTCATTTCCGCATTAGCCACAGACACTCATTGTTTCATGTTTCTTTCGATGTTATAGAAAGCACATCCGTTTCAAACGGATGTGCTTTCAATAACATCGTATTTACTCGCTGTAATTATTTAATATAATATTCTGACACAAATAATAGTCTCCAGTCGGGTTGTGCTTGTCGATAGTATTTCTTGGAGAATTAATGGCACTCTGATATCATAAGCCGTTTCATATAGTATCCTACAGTCAACAGACATTTTCTAGACATTTTCGGTTACGGCGGTTTTCATTTTGTTATGTGTATTTAGTTTAGATATTTAGATATTTTTTATTTAATTACATGCTATTGTAATGTAAAACTGTATGCTGGACTTGACCTTGTCCAAAACTGAGTTCATTTCTGCTTGACCTGATTGATTTTTTTTAATTTCATTTTATGTAAACAACTAATACATAGCTAAATTATTTTCTGTGTATGGGATTTATATTCAGGATCTTTATTAAGAGAAGAAGTAAAGATGTTTATTTGGGTCATGGTTTTGGACTCTCCTAAGTGAATTTTACAGGTTATGGTTTTGATTCTGTAAACATCAGGATCATTCTAGAAGGTAATGTTTTTTAGAAAATGCTAATTGTGACCTGAGGTCAAGTAGAGAACTATATAATCCTGTGATTGTGAGGACTTGGTTATTCGTGTTTTAACATCTAGAACTTTTTAAGTTTTATTATATGCTGTGACCAGTAGTTTTGTGCTGGAATCTTTTTTGTTCAAATTATTGAATTCAAGTGATTATTTTCTCTGGAAGTACAAAAGTGCTCTGATAAATTTCACTAGAATATATAGTATATTCAAACCCGGAATAATATTTCTGTGATTTTACAAAAGACTGTTGACACAGAAACACTTTAATAGCTACCACAGACACGTCATCGACTTCAGTTTTGGGATTTTTTTTCTGGACTTTTACTGAATTTTATTCAAGACTTTAAATTACTAGCACTTGTGTTGTAATTCTGGGATTATTTTGGGATTTACTTCGCAATACCATAAGTTCCTTTTCTCCTTTTTTAGTTTGTATTCTAGGGAAATAAATTATTTGTTAAATTTTGCAAAACTTGTTATCTTTCACTCTTTTCTGTCACTTATTTTAAGAGCATAGACTCGTAACAATTTGCAACCACAAATGATCTCCTTGGATGCCAAACAACATGCTAGAAAGCTCAGAGTTTGTTTCAAACCAGATTATTCCTGAAAGAATTAGGCCTGTGAAGTAATGTAATAAACATTTAAATTTCATTTTGACTTTCATATTACATGTGTAACTCAGCCTAAGTTCGACGTTTACTAAATTGATGAATAAAGCATAAATTTCTGCGAGTATGATTCGAACTTGAAATGTCTCAATCATGTACAGCGCTAGCCTGATTAAGCCAGAGGCAACTTTTGTACATGTGGGAAAGAATTAATGCATATATTTAACATCGTTGGAGAAAACGCGTGATGTCCACCCACCCTACTGCCGATATAAAAACCAATCCAATTTAGAATTGGCATGGATTGCCTAGAATTTTTTTTTTTTCTATTGTATTTACTCCTTCTGAAATGATTATATTATACATATCTTGTTTTATCAATCATGAAAATCGCATACGTGATGATAAACACGCGTTCATCATTTCATAATCGCGGCTGGCATGACAATGTTTAAAATTATTAGTCGGCACGTCCACAAACAAATCATTCTATTTGTTTTCACTGACGGTGACCAAGTTTAACTGTTGGGGACTTTAATCCGAAACGTTTCAATTCTGTTTTGAACATTAACGGCAAACGAAATCAAAATTTCTCAGATTAAACTATCCTAACAACATACAAAAAAATTTGTGAACCAGTATGATGTTGTTTTGGGAAAAAGAACGCTGCAGACAGACCAGTAATGAATATAGCAATATGCCTATCGCGGAAGGCGGTCTCGTGAGGGTTACTGGTCAACACGGCCACTGCGAGAAAGAATTTCTCCATAGTTTAGATGAAGAATCTCCCTATAGCGCAGATGAAGTCTCCCCATGATACAAATCAGGAGGAGGAATACCAGATGTTTCCCCATAGTGTGGATGATGTTTACCCATAGTACATATGAATAGTTTCCCCACAGTGCATATGACTGGATTTTTTATAGTGCAGATGAAGAGTCTGTTAGAATGCATCTCTATATTGATATAACACTTTGCTTTACCTTTGCTTTTATACTCAATTTAGACACGATAGACTATGGTGATGATAAAATAGCTTTCCATTCACAATATTCATTTTAATCATTTCATATGTATGTATGTATGTATGTATGTATGTATGTGTGTGTGCATGCATGTATGTACGACTTTTTTACTTTCTAAAATAGAGTTATTGTAATTATTGTTTCTTATTACCTAATATAAATACAAACATTAAAGTGGCATTAATGAATTCACAGCACACTAAACATTTTCATATATTTACAAAAATTGAAAGCCTCATTAGACTCCAGCATTAAGATTGCATTTCCAACCGTAATTTCATTCATATGATATCCAGCATGCATTTTGTCTGATATCATGCTCATTTGTTCTTCTGAACATCTATCGTAATCTTATAGCCACAAAATACCCTAATCTTTGCCATATCTGGTCATCCATCTATGCAAAGATTTGCACTCTCTTACACAACAGGATGTTAGGTAGAGTGTTTTATTTGTTCCATCATTATGTTGCACTTCATCGTCTAGGATCTGGCAGAATGCAAACGTATGTTTAACTCCATCTGAAACGAACCCTTTACAAAGTTTACAATTTTACTCATCGTCAGAACAAATTGAACATAGTATGTATGAATGTATGTATGTATGTATGTATGTATGTATGTATGTATGTAGGTAGGTAGGTAGGTAGGTAGGTAGGTAGGTAGATGGGTAGGTAGGTAGGTAGGTAGGTATGTACAAATAGACGCAGGATGTTATTAAATTATTAAACTTCATCAGCGTGAGTATTGGTGTATTTTTAATCAGATGCAGTTTTTTTTATTTCATGTCCTTGTCATTTATCGGATGCATTGTTTTATTTCAGGGTCTTGTCATTCATCGGATGCATTTTTTATTTCATTGTCATTGTCATTTATCTTGTCACCTGAGATGATTTATATTAGTAATCACACTAGTTCATCGTGCCACCGAGTAGAAATCAAATTACCTGAGACTTTACGGAAGGTGACCCTAGGACATTATTTAGATGAATCAGCATTTTAGAAGATTCCATCTTGTATGTACCTATGGTCTTCATTTTTTCACACCGAAGATTCCATTAATAGTATGTAAAATAGAAATGCAGGGAGTTATGCATGGTGATTCCAATTATAACAGGTAAATGTTTAAAATAAATCCAAACTTCGTGAAGATTTATGATAATGGTCTGTTTTAGGTCCCATCTAATGCTTCGAAACTTTTGAAAAGAGAACAAAATATTGACTCTTTTGGAAACCATGACGTTTTTGTAGTATAATCTACTGCTATCATATGTATACGTTACTGAAATTGGCGTTTTTGATGTACAGTCCATTTGTTACATATACATATGTTACTGAAAATGAGATCTCTTCTGTATTTTGTAGCATTAGGGACACTACCACATTAAGAATCTTTTACCACAAGGTTTATTTATACCGAAGGGCTATGGTATCGTGGATCTTAAAGTTTGCGATCGGCAAATAAGTAAATCAAAACACTGACCTTCAAGATATTATATATATCTATTTGTTTTGTTGTTTCTTTTTTGTTTTTGTTTTTGCTTTGTTTTTTTTTTATATTTTTGTTGTTTTGTTTCTTTTTTGTTCTATATTAAAATGCATTCAATTTCCAGTTTAAATCAGATGACTACGGAAACAGACGCCCCATGTAGAGCCCCATGTAGAGTCCAGGTCATGCAAAGGGAGTTACTCTAATATCGTGCTTTTACCGGAAAAAATTATGTTTACGATTGCATATACTTGTCCTTGTCCTCATGTTGGGAACTTGCTCTAAATGTTGCACAAAGTGTAAATCAACTTGAAAAATGGATGATGCCTGCATGGCTTTTACTTTGCCACATGTGTCTTCCAACAACATAAACTTATCAGAGAATTAAAGAATTGCATCTGTAGCCACCTGTGACAGAGGAGTAGCGCCAGGATTGTTGGTAAAAATGGGCCACCAACATGAGCATGAAAGAAAGTGTCGACCAGACTATTTAAACAACCCTCGGTGTTCCAATAAAAGTGATAAATTGTGTACAAACAAGTTTTAAAGTCAACAACTATGCATCAAAATGCCGAAAAATCCAATGCCACGATACCATAGAACCTACGTTACCATACAAATCTATATAACTGTATTTCCCGACTGAACTCACATGAATTTAAAAACATGTCTATCGTATCTTTCTCACAGAGTCTTCTCTTCGGGGCATTTTTTTTTCTTCAAAATACATTTACTGCGAACACGGCAACGGACTAAAATATAATTGTTCTAGAGTATTAAATTATTCTTACAAACAGGTTTATCTGTCAACACTCAATCTTTCTATCATGCACACGGTACATGGCAAAAAGAGAGGATATGCGTTCTTGATGTACATGTGAAAACTCCATAAGCAAACATAAATTCTTCCAAATGCACCTTTCCATGATTACTTGAGATGTAAGATTATTATAAATCATTAAAAAAAAGTTTTAGCTAAGAAAGGCAGCAGAGTCCATGACAATATAAAAGGGATGGGTACTATAAAAGTCAATTTCTGCCCAAATAAAAGATTCACCATTTTTACAGACTTGGTAATCTTCTTTTGTGCAAATGATTTAATTGAGGAAAGAAGAAGAAAAATCAACAAGAAAGTATAATGATCTATTTCTTTTAATATGGATAAAAAGGAAAACGATGCTATATCTTTATCTCAGACATATTAACCAAACATGACTTTCAAGAAAATAAAATACAAATGTGGGGGAAAACCCACAAGTAATGTGGCTGGACTCGATAAAATATTTTTAAAGATGAAACGAATCTACACTCACAAGCACCGAACTCGTATTTATAACGAATCTTGTCAATAACTTTGCTAAAAGAGATTTTTTTTTCTTCATAACCACGTAAGCCTACAACTATATTACAGCAATAATTTTGCTCTTTTCGTCAATTTCGTGATATAAAATTAGCTGCATTGACTGGTTGTTATATTTTCCATGATACCGTTCAACCCATTTATACAAAACATTCCTATTTATTTCGAAGGTGACACAAAATAACTGAAAAGTTCGCAGACAACCGATTGGACACTTATTACTTTCAAAGTGCAGTGCGTGTTCCTAAAGCGAATGGATAAAGTAAATAATTCTGTTTTTATATGTATTAAGACCGATGTACATAAATACTTATTAAACTCCAAAAAGCCAGCAGTTTGTGAACTGAATGCAAAACCCAAATCTGGCATACTGTCCACAATGTAAACATTGACGTACATAGGTCATAGAAACCGTATACATTTTACCAGGAGCTGACCACTAGCATATCTTAAAACGGCAAATTAAAATATTTTCAAAAGCCAAGTAAACAATTTAAAATGCTTAGAATTACTCGAGACTATCATTTTGTTATGTAATCATGTTTCAATTAACATACAAACTTTGATGATATTATCGTGAAATAACAAATATTCTCATATACTGCAAAACATTTTTGCAGTAAATATGCTTTGTTTGAAATACATCTTTGGTCGCTTTGAAGCATTTGAATAAGAAAGAGAAAATTCTTTTTTGTCTTCCTTTTGATTAGAATAGTGTGAACTGTTTTTCAGGCCTTTAAATTCATATATTCCTCAGTATTTCACTTTTCTTAATTATCAGCCGTGCATTTTATAATACTTCTGCAGAAAATTCATGATGGCTGTTTTTGTTTCTTTTCATATACACGTACAGATACCGACATCATGACTATCCATTAAATATGTAAACTAAATAGCTATTAAACAACATTCTTTCATTCTACTTTGAAAACTTTGACAAACTACCTACCGGTAGAAAAGACTAAAAGGAATAGAGACCGCCTAATTTAAATGTTGTACACTGTTTTACCTTTTGTGCGCAAAAGTATTTCCCTTAATTAGCAAAACTGTATATAGTGTATAAAGTGACATGTCTGGGGCAAACGTTCGATGTTATAATGCCTCGGTGTAGAGATGCTGTCGACATGATCATATATCAAATAAATGAATAAATATTAAAACAACGTTCTTTTTTTCTACATGGCAAACTTTGCTCAAATATCTGAAACTTAGCATAACGAATATGTGGGTCAGATAAAGGAGCTGACATCGCCTTTAATTCTCTCCTGAATACCACCTAAACCCAAATAGGGGAACTTCTTATGTTTACTTTTTTCGGGAATCAGTTCTATCAAGTCTCAAGCATAAAATCTTTGTATCAAGGAAATACTTCAGTGCAATGCATATGAATTGTGATTTCTTAAATGTAGGATCACCTTGACGATCTTAAACCTTGAGTAATCTGTAAGCTTTATGCACATTGTAATGTAATTCCAATATCGATTGTCATAAATGCTATTCTTTTGAAACGTACTTCAGAATAGTTTTAAATATTTGAAAAATGGACAAACACTTTTTTCCTTGCTAGTAATTAAATTTAAACATATACAAACAGATCATTTGGTGTTGATTAAACCATATGTTTACGTTACTGTCAGAAGTCGAAACTTAACATTTACTTCCTAAAATAATGAAAAGCAAGTTTTACTTTTTCACCTCGGGTTTTGTTTCATGTTGCTATAGTATATGGTTAATGAGTTTGCTTCCACACGGCTGTTGTATTAACTCTAGACCCTTAGGTAATTGGTATCTGCATGAAATTTGTGTTCTTTGCTGTCAAAACGATGCGTTATGATTCTATATTTATGTAGATATTAATATGAAATGCTAGGGATGTATATTCACATTTGAAATGAAATGAAATACTTCGATTATATATTCATATTATTATTTATATGAAATTGTAGGGTTATATATTCAGACTGGTGTTAAAATTAAATGTTATGGTTATATATTCAGAGTCGTGTTAAAATGAAGTGTTGGGGTAATATTTTCAGAACCATATTCTTTATTTACTTTTATATACTTTACGTAAACATTTATAAAATGTAGGAACATGAATTGACGTAAATTGCTATTAAACGTCTTGTAGGGGATGGGATTCAACGGCATAGGATGCTCTATTTTCAAAGGCTAGCTACGCATTATTTGCTTAATTGCAAATCAGTTTCTTAGTTGTGCAATTCCTTCCTTCCATACTTTGTATCACAGATCAATACTTATATTAATATCTGTCAGCGAGGTATTTTATCAACAGAATAATACGAACAAGAAACCAATGAAACGTTATGTTGGTCCTAAAACACATTTTGAAGAAAAAAAAGAAACATACCCTAACTTTATATCACGATAATAGAATACACTGATTTGAATCATATTATTCACTACATCCATCTGTAAAAGTATATGTAAATTATCTGCTTCCCAAAGTATGTGACTTTCCAATATATTAACAACCATCAACACCACCCAAAATAATGTAATCCATGTGCATGATGGCAATTACCCGGAAAGAGTGTAAAATACGTTAAAATCAAACATTTACAACCGGCCTGAAGAGTTTACTTAAAATAATTTATTTGGATCAAAAACCGAGTGCAGATGAGACATAAATTCTACATACCGAGTATTTATTGATAGATTAGTCATAGCTCGCAATAAGTATGTAGCCATTAAGGACACGAAGCAACAAGATCAAAATTTAAACTGGTTTGATCTTTTCGATCTAATACATTTATACGTTACACAGTAATTTATTTTCTATCTCACAAATAAAATAAAATGATTCACTGATTACCCCAAATTACTGCTTTATGGTGCTTTCATTATCTACCTACTATGTACAGGTGGCCCATATATATGCATGAAAGAGCAAGGCCTCCTATCCTACTACTGCATGCAAGGAAAAAGCCCCATTGTGTGTGAGGTCATCTCCACAACTACTGGACTTTTAGAGAGATGACACATAATCCCCATATTACTTACTACTGAAACACTACCATACTGAGGTGATATCTGAATCGTGGCTACTGCATTAAAGAAAGACTATCTATCAGATGCTAAATCTATGGTACTAAACAATCCCACGGCAAATTAATTTCGAATTCTTTGAACAACACAAGCAATTCAGGAAATCTGCACTTTGATCAGTACACTAGTTTCACAGCGGTGAGAGCATAAAGTTCGGTATCATATGATGACGTGTATTTGTTTACAATTTGGATGGGATTAAAGTGTATTAAAAATTAGTTGTGATACAAAACAACAGTCAAGAGACCAAAATGTGTATTTGTCTACTTCAAACACAAGATGTGTATAATAGTCCTTCATGAAAGACGTTGATACACATATTGCATTCAATGATGAAAACAGAAATAACCAGCATCAAATAGGGACAGCACGATGATCAAGAATGTGCGATCAAAACAGGCATTAAAGGAAACATTCATGTGGATTAATACGCAACAAGTTATTCAGCTAAATTTAAGGCACATATTGACTATTTCATCAACTTTACCAGGTCAATATATAACTATTCATTAAAAGAGGGAAATTATTTGTGGAATACACTGTTAGATTCAACGGTACGAGATGACTCGGTAAATAAAGTCGCTGTTACTGAATTAAACTTTGGAATATCAACATCTTAAATTATTCATACCTTTAAAAGGCTTGACAAACTGTGGCTAACTGATGAAAATAAAAGTACAAGTTGTAGATAAATGTTCTGTTGGATTGTTGCTACGCAACACGACAGTTAGTTAAATGTAAAGTGCTCTCTGGATACATTTATACTGTTTTAAATCTCAGAAAAAAATAAGTATTTAAGCATCCATGCTTCGAATCAGTCCAGTTGTTTACACAAATATCAATAAATCGCTGAAACAAGTTAAACTTGCCAAATGAGAACATATGCGGAGTTTAAGAATGGTTAAATGAACAATCTAGATCAATGCTGAACGCTCAAGCTAGACACAATTCAGCATAGAAGTATCTATGATAGACACCCAGATGTCCAGTAGAAGCATACATTATTGACTTTTAATCATATCAGACATATGTCGATGGATACAAATGCATCATTTTTATTTATTTTTATTTTCTACGCATGGACTCAAGGAGGAAAACAGAAGTGCAGGAGATAACATGTACGACGTTTTCATATACATCTTCACATAAAGACAGCATGAAAGATCAAGTCTGATAAGGTGAACCGTTTTACGATACATTCAATGAGCTATTAGATTAAAAAAATGGACTACTCTCAACCTAATTGGACAAAACGTTTGTTTGATTGACAGACTAGGAATTGAAATTATTTCACCCACAATAACAGCACCAAACGGACTGACATTTTACTAAAGTGTTTTAAGATATACGTCATCCAGATTGTCAAAATATGCAAAGGTGACCTGATGAAATTTTAAAATCAAGCAAGTGATGCTATATGAGTTTGCAGTTTAGAAACCATAAGATTTGAAATGATATGATATAGGGGACATGTTTTGCGAGCAAGAGTTATCGGTGTTACAAACACAATGACGCATACAAAGTTAAATAGATTCTGAAGACTAAAATAATGAAGGAAAAATGTATGTACTCGTTAATAGAAAGGCATATGATGATTTGCTAGCAGCTGGGGACCAGCAGATCATGTTACCCTATTAACCAAAATGGTGGCAACGCAATATATAGAGAGAAGTATCAAGCAGCACGAAATTGTTGATCAAAAGTTTCTGCAAAATATGGAGTTACAATATGGATGTCAAACAAATTTTTAATGATCACGAGACCAGAAGGGGAAAAGGGAACAACAATTTCTAAAACATGGCAGTTAGCAATAAAGCAGATCATATTCAAACGTAACAAGGTAATTTCCAGTAAAGGTAATTAACGACATCAAGGACGAAATTAAAAGAGACAGCATTTGAGAAAATGAAGTAGTGAAAAACCTCGTATCAAAAACGCTGCGATTTAAACGTCATAGGTGGCCTACGAGATTTTGAACAAGATAAAAGCAATAAAAAAATTGAATACTCACAGATAAGTTACTAGGACATGTAAGCTTCTCTCAAATTTCAGTAGAAAAAGGTATGGCAGAGAGCTACACGACTATTCAGTGAACTATGAAATTTTTGCGATAAAACTTATGCCATGAATAATTTTAGTCCCACATTTAAAACGTTCGATTGCAAAGAACACAAGTAAACAAATCACTTTATTTTGGGAATAGTTTAATACCATGTAGGAAATAATACTACACATTTCACAGTGCGCGGATATACAGATTTTGAACACTGTATTTTCACAGACATTCTGCTATAATCTGCTTTAAATAAATGACACAATTAATGTACCAACGGTTGTAAAATGCTACAAATGAGACAAATAAATGAAGAAATGTCAGATCGAAGTACAGTTTACAGGAGATGCAGGAAAGTATAATTACAATGAAGTGAAACATTTTGACAACGAAATCGATAGAGAATTATGTGTGCGTGAAGACAATGTATAAAAAAGATCGATAAAAGAATACAAGAGAAGCTAATTAAATTCAGATTTCGTGATTCTGGATAGCCGGTTAACAGCAGCTAAGACTTTATCAATGATAAACTGACTTCAGATTTTAAAACTAACCTATACATTTCCTTTTGTTTGTAGCAGAATAAATACAGTACTTTACCCTTGTCCAGGAACTAATTCGGTACTTTATCCTTTTCCATGAACCCATATACTAGCATCATACTCTAGTCCCAAACCTCATACAGCACCTTATCCATATTTTGACATCCGTACAAAGTTTATCACTTGTCCCAATACAAAATCTTACTTTTATCCCGAAATACATACATCATAGTACCTGTATTCCTGACCTCATACAGCAAATTGCTCCTGTCCCACAACCTATATCATACTTTGCCCTTGGCCCTGAGCCCATGCATTTCCTAACTCTTGTTTAGGAATCCATATTGCACCTTACCCTTGTCTTAGCACCCATATAGTACCTTAACCTTGTCCCTGAACCAATACAATACTCTGCCTTTGTCCCTGAACCCATGCAGTACTTTATCATAGACTTGGAACCCATACAGCACATTGCCTTTGTCCATGAACCAATGCATTACCTTATCCTTGACTTGGAACCCATACAGCACATTGCCTTTGTCCCCGAACCCATGCAGTACCTTAGCCTTGACTTGGAACCCATACAGCATATTGCCTTTGTCCATGAACCCATGCAGTACCTTACCCTCGACTTGGAATCCATACAGCACATTGCCTTTGTCCCCGAACCCATGCAGTACCTTACCCTTATACAGTAGCTTACACTGATCCCAGAACCAACATAACACCTAACCCTTGTCAGGACACACATACAGTACTTTACACTCGTCTAGGAAGCCATACATTACCCTGACCTATCCCTGAACCAATACAATACTTTACGCTTGTCCCACAACCCATACATTGCCTTAGCCTTGTCCTAGAACCCATTCAGAACCTTACCGTTGTCTAGGAACTCATAAAGTATCTTATCCTTGTCCAGGAACCCATAAACTACCTTACCCTTGTCCCCCCAATCCACACAGATCCTTTCCCTTGTCCCTAAATCCATACAACACCTTTTCCTTGTCGCTGAATCGATACAGTATCTTACCCTTGTCAAGTAACACATATAGTAGTTTGCTCTTATTCCTGAACCTATTCAGTGCCTTACCCTTGACCCTAAGTCCTTTCAGTACCTTACCCTTATCCAGTACCCCATTCAGTACCTTTCCTTTGACAATAAATGCATACATTACTTCGCCCTTATCCCTGAAACCATATAGCTCCTTAACCTTGTCCAGGAACAACCCATATACCAACTTACCCTTAACCCTCAACCCATGAAGTACCTTGCTCTTGTGTCTGAACTAATACATTACCCTACTCTTGTCCCTGAACCCATAAAGTACCTTGCACATGTCCGTGAACCCGTACAGTACCTTGCCCTATCCCTGAACCCATACCGTACTCTACACTTGTCCCTGAACCCATACAGTACCTTGCCCTATTCCGGTACCCATACCGTACTTTACACTTGTCTCCAAACTCATATAGTGCCTTGCACCATCCCTGAATCCATACAGTACTTTACCCTTGTCCCCAAACCCATATAGTAATTTGCCCTATAAATGAACCCATACAGTACCTTAATATAATCTAGGAACCCATACAGTATCCTTGTCCCATGACTTATACAGTACCCTACCTATGTCCCTTAACCCATTTTAATCCATAATATTGGTCAAATCAGCTAATCCGAGGTAGCATAGCAATTGAAATTAACGAGATAAACGTTTGGTACACTGAAACAAGTTTCATGTATTTACAAACCACCGACAAATTTTTGAAAACTACACTCTTAAAAGTTGACAGCGATGAATCGGTGAAAAGGTACAGCTCACAGCATGTCATAAAATTTAGGCAGAATTAACTAAACGGGATAGTGGATGGTAACTACTAGTTGTAGCAGTGGCATAGCGAGGGTACTTAGCGCCCGGGGACAAAACATAAACTTGGCGACCCCGTCGAGTGCATCTAAAATAACGAATAGTTGTATTTTCCTCATTTTGGCGCCCCTGGCACATGGCGCCCGGGGACAACTGTCCCCCCTGCCCTCCGCAAGCTACGCCACTGAGTTGTGGAATTTTCTACTGTCAATATATGGGCATGCATGTATCAGGTAATGCATAGACATGGATGTATCAGGTAAAATGCCAGACTTGTCCAGATGAGTGTAAAATTTTCGCGTTTATTTTTAGATTCTCAGTTTCTGTCTGAATGTAAGGTACTTATTCCTGAAAACAATGTTCAAATTGAAAAACAGCACTGACTTCATACAATATAATTCGATCTGCAACACTATCAAAATTCCATCACCGAATCAATATTTATATAATTCTTTACCTCATTAGATGACTTACTGTGCCACTGAAGGAAAGTAACCCGCTGAGCTTAACCAGTCATTCGGATGACCAAAGGTTTAGCTTAGATTCTGATTTAGAACCTGCTCTATGCCATTCACCTTGTTATTGATACACCTAAGTCATCACAAAAAGACCTCACAAATCAAGTTACTAGTTATATTACTGCTTTAGAGGACAGATATGAGCGTCTCCCAGTCATAGATCATATAAGACATAGTATTCATAACTGACGCAAGAATTATGTTAAAGTAGAGTTTAATAATTATTTCTAAACTTGGGAAAAAACATTTTGATGCAATTTAAATAGGTGCATATAATAGATAAGTTACAATGTTGTCACTTTTTCTCGAAACGAAGTACATGAGGCACACATGCTAGCCCATTGATACTTGGGCGCCGTTCTCAATATTCCTACAAAAACAAATACTATAAACATATGTAATGTAACGGACTTCCGGTTATCAATTGATTAAGGTCCCTAGTACAGTGGAGTCGTGAGTTTCAAATTAAATTAGTCAAATTATGAAAAGCATATAAATTTACGATATATAT